>JASANF010007128.1:0-16172 GCA_030248245.1 Trissonchulus sp. WLG1_4 | reverse complement strand
AATGTGGACTTTGGCGATACGGATTCTTAACAAATTTGGATAAAACTAAACTATTAAAACTGTCTGGAATCCAATGCGAATATTTTTGCAAAAGATACGACGACTTAGGCCGCTGTGATACCTTATTACACAGAATACACACAGGGGACAATATGCCCATCAGACAGCGTCCTTACAGAATCCCGGTAGCGCAAAGGCAAATAGTAGAGCAACACATCAAAAAGATGCTAGATCAGAAAGTTATATCACCTTCGAGTAGCCCGTGGGCAAGCCCCATTGTGATCGTTAAGAAAAAAGACGGAACGGATCGGTTTTGTGTGGATTTTCGGAAATTGAACTCAGTAACTAAGCGTGACCAATATCCACTACCGCGAATCGATGAAATTTTAGATTGCCTTGGACAATCGATGTTTTTCTCAACCTTAGACCTTGCATCGGGGTACTGGCAAATTGGAATGAATCCACAAGATCGAGAGAAAACAGCATTCACTACCAGTTTTGGACTATACGAGTTCAATGTTTTGCCGTTTGGGTTATGCAATGCACCGGCTACGTTCCAACGATTGATGGAATGTACATTGGCTGGATTAACCTGGTCTAAATGTTTAGTCTATATAGATGACATAATTGTGTTTTCACCTAGTTTCGAGAGACATTTGAACGACCTATCCGACATATTCGAGCGACTTAGAAAAGCAAGATTGAAACTCAAGTTGAGAAAATGCGAGTTTGCTAAACCCAAGGTAGCCTTTCTTGGTCACATTGTTAGCAAAAATGGAGTTGAAGTCGACCCCGCCAAAGTGATGAAGGTAAAAGATTACCCAAGACCCCGAGATCTCACTGAACTGCGACAGTTTTTAGGCCTTGCCGGATATTATCGACGGTTTGTCAAGGATTTCGCTCAGCTAGCTGCACCGTTGCACCGATTACTAACCAAACAAGTAAAATTTACATGGAATGAACAAGAAGAGCAATCTTTCAAGACTCTGAAAGACAAACTCATATCAGCTCCTGTACTAGCTTACCCAGATTTTTCTAAACATTTCGTTCTGCATACAGACGCAAGTGGCAAAGGAGTAGGGGCGGTTCTATCACAAGAAGCCGACCACGGAGAGCATCCCATCGCCTACGCCAGTCGGACATTACAAAAAGCCGAAAGAAACTATTCCGTAACCGAGCAAGAAGCTCTAGCTATTATATGGGCAATTAAATATTTCCGTCCGTACCTGTATGGACGTCCGTTTACGGTAGTGACCGACCATGCCTCGCTCAAGTGGCTATTGACGACCAAATGCAGTACTTCGGGAAGAGTGGCCAGATGGCAAACACTACTTCAAGAATATGACCTGACAATAAAATATAGACCTGGACGAAAACATTCTAATGCTGATGCACTGTCAAGAGCTTGTGTTAGCGACAGTCATCTGGAGAGCCCACAATGCGGTGCCTTTTATTCGGCTAACGGTGACGTGAACACTCTCGGTGACAAAGACTTTCAATCACTCAGTAATAAACAACAAGAGGATCCTGATTTGCTAGCAATGATCCAACTGCTGCGCTATGGAAATTTGCCTTCCGAGGAAGTCCAAGCTACAAAACTACAAAGACAGTCTCGACGATATAAGCTGAAGAATAATATTCTTCTGTACATTGGGGAAGGACGCGAACAAATAGTTGTACCCAACAGTTTAAGAGCCGAAATAATGGAAGCATACCATGATGATGTTTTCGGTGGTCACTGCGGCTTTCGAAAAACACTTGACAAAATCAAGCGCAAATACTTTTGGCCAACTGTAAGTTTTGACGTGGAAAAGTGGTGTAAACGCTGTCAAGCCTGCCAAACAAAGAAAGGTCCTAACCGCAAAATTCAGGCCGAATTGGTGTCCATCCCTGTAAAGAGTCCGTTTGAACGAATTGCAATGGATATTGTTGGTCCACTACCGCTAACCGAAGAGGGAAATCGGTATATTATAGTTTTTTCGGAGTATCTGACAAAATGGGTCGAAGCGTTCGCTTTAGCGGACACTAGAAGCGAAACAATTGCTAAAGTATTTGTCAACGAAATAATCTGTCGCCACGGAGCACCGTTTCAACTTTTGTCCGATAGAGGAAGTTCCTTTCTATCCAAACTAATGGAAGACATCTGCAAGCTTTTGAACACAAGAAAAGTCTGTACTACGGCTTATCACCCTCAATGCGACGGACTCGTCGAAAAATTCAATAAAACATTAGCAACTATGCTTTCCATGTATGTGAGTTCCAATCAACGAGATTGGGATGTATTCATACCTTTGGTTCTTTTTGCCTATCGTGCTAGCGCACAAAGTAGCACCCATGAATCCCCATTCTTCTTATTATATGGAAGGGACCCTTTGCTGCCTATCGATGTAGGGTTTTGCGTCAGCCCTAGTTCCATATATGATGAAACCGAAAACTTCGGCAAAACTTTATATCAGAAGTTGAAATCTGCATGGGATACAGCTGTTCAGTGTATTGGTAAGGCTCAGGAGCGCCAGAAGAGATACTACGATCGTGGAAGTACGCCCGACACAGTAATAGCTGGAACTCGGGTATATCTTCACAATCCTGCTGTCGGTAAAGGTAAGACTAGCAAACTTGCTCATTTATGGCATGGGCCATATCGCGTTTTAGAACGTCGAGGTCCAAATGCCCTCATCCAACTTTGCGACAATGCCCGCAAACCACCCGTTCTAGTTCACATTAACCGACTCAAGATCGCCAAAGGTGACCACGTACCTGACTTGAAAGAAACGGATTGCCAACCTGAAGGTGGAGGTCTCGCATCGGATCGTCGCACGTCTAGCAAGGAAAACGATGCTTCTATTTGCCGGAGAGCCCCATCCAGCACGGGAAAATAGGAATTTTCCGATTTCTTTTTTCTTTTTTTCTTTTTTTTTGGAAATATGAATTTCCTGATTTTTGTATTTTTATTGTGTTGTATTTATTGTATTTAATTTTATGAAATCAATTGGCATTGATTTCAATTGTAATATTGTGGAATAAAATTGTAATAACAATCGTTAATCACCATATTTAGTTTTATTGTAGTTGTTTTTGCACTAGTTCTTTTTTTTACGCATTTCATTTCTCATTGCACATTGATTTTTTTTCGTATTTTGCAGTGTTTGTATATGTTTTCCTTATGAATGTGTTTTTTTGTTGTCAGGAGACATGTCGAGTCATAGTGATGCCACTGATTTGGACTACGATGAAGCCGACATGTGGTCAGTTCAAGATGAATGCTTTGAAAGCGCAGAGGAGGACGATAATGAGTCTGCAAAGATCACCGGCCAAGAGGCCGGGTGCCGTGAAAATTCCGAAGATCAAAATGTAGTTGGCCATAACGAGGAGGAAGATTTGCAGGAAAACAACGTTCAAGAGGAGGCTGACCCCGAAGCAGACAAGATGGTGGTCGATGGCAATGAAGAAGATACCTCGGCAAAACCAGGTGATAACGACGGTGACGTTTTAATCGTCGACGAAGAGGAAGATCAACCGCCAGGTGGAATAATCAATGACGTGGCTGCCGCTGATATTTATGAAAATATCAGCGACGATGAGTCTCAAGCAGTCGCCGCACCTCCAAACAACATAATTGCTCCAAACGAGGCCGAATTAATTGTTTCGCCAGCAATTGAATTCGGAACGCAACCTATTCCAAATGATGTGCCGCACTTTCTGGCCACTATCGGCAACCGCCGTCATGGCCGATATGTCTACATCAGTGGGCCGTGGGATTTTTTCCACCCTGCATTCAACGGCCATGTTCCCGTTCCCGCGTTCACGGCGATAGCCGGGAATATGGGCCTAACATCTATTGCGGCAGCGCTCGGCGTTGTCCTCCAAGCAACAGCGGGCCCAGCCATTGCCACCACCATCAATATCCATAGCAACCCAGAACAACTCTGGTCATACTTAACCAGAAATGCACCCAGCAAATGTTTGGCTTACCACTTTTATTCCGCTGCTGTCGTGCCGTATACGGTTGCTCGTATCATCCAAGGATGTGCACAGGTCCCGGCTGCAGTTGGGCAGATCCGCGACGGCTACGGGGTGGTCTTTCTGGATGAAGGAGAGTATTTCTGGTCTTGCGGCCGTTCTGCGGAAAAGCTAGCCAAGAAACCTGGCGAAATCCTCTCTGGATCAAATGAATACGGCGATGCCATTGTTACTGGCGTCAAGCTTTCCATTGATGTTCGTAGGCCGCTGCCTACGGCTGCGGCTGAAAACACAGTGGTGTTTGTTGGAGACTCCATCGCCCGCCGTTTCGCAACGGTTACAGGGGCCAATTTTTCCTTCGTCGCTAGATCGGGAGCTGTGCTGGAGCACATTCTCCTCTGGCTCCTGGACGATCTGATTCCGCAAAATGCATTGCTCATTGTCATTTTCGGGGGAATAAACAACATCCACGGAGGTCACACCAAAGAAAGGACCACGCTGGTGATGCGGGACGTCGTCGACATTGCTGTACGACGATTTGGAGCAGGGAAAATCATCGTAAATAGCCTTCTGCCAAGAGACGACAGCGTGGAGATGCGAGCAGTAGACGCCGTGAATACTGAATTGAACAACCTCGCAATGTGCAAAGGCTTCCGTGTTTGCGATTATGGTGAAACCTTGCGAAAACGAGGACGCAAATACTGGAAACGTTTCGTTCCAGATGGCCTGCACCCAAACACGGCGGCCATGGAAGCCTGGCTATCTCGCCTGCGTGATCTATCCAATGGTATAATGGCCTAACTCTGACTCTGTGTGGCAATGCAGGACTAGACACTGACTTCCCGTGTGGTCTTATCTTATTGCTTATTTTCTTAATTTCATTATCCAATATGCCTTATGTTATTCTTTGTTTGACTATTGCAATTATTTTGCTGCTATATTTTTTATATGCTTTGTCATTTGTGTGGTGATAAGCCTAGCGGCCCTTTGCGTAATCATTGTAATCTTACGGCCTTGTGGCATTGCTTATTATCCGTTGGAACCATGAGGTTGGTTTTGTGTGGTCACTTTGTGTTTACCTATCCGCCGTTGCGGCGTTTGTTTGGAGTGTTTGTTTGTCATTATTTAGTAGCAGTGGCAGATGTATATACGTGGTTAAAGAAAAACCTCAGGAGAGGTTCAATCATAAAGGAGGGGGTGATGTAGCGACCTAAGGTTGCCTTAATTAGCTACGTACGTACAGTATTTAGCTAGGCGCGTACCGTTAGCTACAGTAGGTACCGCGCATTCCAACCTATCCTATTTTTAGCTTTCCAAAGCTAAACAACCTGGGAACTTGGCACTGCTGCCAAATTCCATATGACTCACAGTTGCCTATAAAAGAGGAAGCGCTCAAGAGTCAAGGGGGAGTGTCTGAGGCCTAATCTACCGATTATCATCTAGAATAGCCTGTAGCTATGAGTCGTACTACAATTCTACCTGCCATTGCTATACTTGCACTGCTGCAACCAACTAAGTATATAGTATGTTATAGTATGTTATGGTATGTTACTGTGTATTAAACTCTCTATTTAGCCTGGCCTTGTTATTCGTAGCTGAGTTCTGTTGCCTCCCCACGTAGTACACGGCTGGCTAAGAAGCGTGTATTACACATCAAAAGTACATAATAGGATTATGTACTCTTGGTTGCATGTTGGACTAGCCTTGTTGAAACGTTTAAGCCCCTGCAGTAGTCAGACGCCAATCGCCAATCGCATAGAGACATGCCAAGAAGTAAAATATCATAAGGATATTGCAGATAATATTTCCAATCCAGAGTAAATCACTCTGGGTCAAATCGAACCCAGTTGGTGCTCCAAATTGGCTGAACACAGCTAGTAGTAGAAAGTATACTGCTGACCAAAAGTTTAGATTCAAAACAGTCACTGGTAAATGAGAAGAACTGAAAAGCAATGATTGCTCTGGTAGAATAGAATGACCCTGTTGCATCTACACATAGTGAAAGAAAGGGTATTGAAATGCTATAAAATGCAATAAACCAAAAGCGTCAGCTATGGCACCGATTGCGGGGGATATTTTCATAGTTAGTGGACTGCCGGTCAGATGGCTTATGATTAGTGCACAAACTATGGAAAAAAACCCGCTTAGCAGACGTATGAGCGCAACATGACGGTGTGCTAAATTGCACCGTTCAAAATACCCGCGTTTTTTAGTTAACTTCAAATCAGGAGAATTTTTGTATGCAGACAGTGAATGAAAACAGCGGCTTGTTGACGACAACGCAAGTAATAGATTCAGAATTGCGCTAAGTACGAACGTTGTCCCAGTTGCGCTGTAGCGCAGCAAGTGAACGCCAAAGAGCCATAGACCATGGAAAGTCCAATTGACTAACACAATCTGGATTTCACCAAAAAATATTTGCTTATCTCTCTCTATGAAACCGCTTGACCCTGGCACAGATTTTAGAACACTGGGGCACAAAATGCCGAACACAAAATGCTTCATTGCTACTGGCTCTTCAAGAACTAGCGAATACGGCAATAAAAATAGAACTGTTCCTGAGGGTAATTTTAAAAAACAATAAAACAGCACAGTGAATGCTAAGCCAACTCCCAAGAGTACAGCAGAGAGCTTAAAATACGATGCGATAATGTTTTTAACGTAGACAAATCGAATAGAGACTAATAGCAAGCATAGCAGAAAACATAAGCATGCTCTGCTGTCTTTGAATAACATTAGCGTATAAATGAGTAAGGTGATAATGGAATGAGTGCAGTGTCTGGAAGCCCATAAAAGGAGCGGAAAGCAAGTCAGCATGTAAAACAATGCATAAGTGTCATCGTGCAAATACATAGCGCGGAACATTGCCTGGTAAAAATGTTTTTTTTCTATCCAACTTGAAGAAATTGCATCCGATATCAGTTTTCGACAATTTTCTTGTAGAATTTGCAGAGAGAACTCATGATTTAGCTCAGAAGGTTGATTTTCTTGATTCGGTTCTTCAAAATACAATAACAGTTTTGTACCCGTTGCAACCGCAACCACTGCACAAGTATTTAAAACGTTGGCTGCATTATGTGATGACGAGTTTGCGCATATATCTAAAAACAGTTCAACCAATTGCTCTGCGCTGACGTAGACATTTCCAACATAAGCGCCTTGCAGGACATTAATGTAGTTGTGATCTGCTAGGTTGAATGGTCGACTATAGGGAATATAAGTGTTCGATTCTTTTGGTATCACCAGTTCCAGTGATGCAATGTGATAGTCGCTGGTTGGTCCGACTACTTTATTGTGCTCTTCTGCCGTAAGCTTGAAGCCCAAGTACAAAATGAAGTGTAGTTTGGCTACTAAATAAATTTTAATACGTCGCATTTCGGATTTGTCAATCACATCCTCTTGACCAGCCACACTGCACATACGCCTGATAATACGCCTTTTATGAAATTCTCTTTCTTCTGGGTTTACTAGATCGCAGCACTTTGCTGTGTCCATTCGTTCACGAGGCAAGTTATAAATACTGGTATTATCCAAATCACAGGACATCGGTTTTTCTATTTTGAAAATCCTGTATTTTCGCATACTTTCAAGCAAATCGTAAACAAATTTCATGCAATTTTTTTTCAGAGTACTGTACTTCTTTTCTGACGTTTCACGACACGCTTTCTCAATCTCACCAATGAGTTCGTGCAAAGAGACGTTTACGTCGGTCACCTTCAAAGCTGATCTTCCCAAAGCCATTAGTCCTTTATAAACCCCAGAATGACAACTGAATCGAATAAGCATATCATTATTCTGGTCTGCTAACAGCTCAAACATATAATACTGTCGCAAACTTTCATCTCTTTCATTATTTAGTGGGCAAAAAACGATGACCTCGTGAGCAGAACAGGATTTTGCAATACCAAATTTTGTATAAATTCGCACCGGTGTTTGATTAAAAGGAGGATTCGGCCATTTTACCAAACGGTTTTGTTGCGTTGTAAAACTGGAGCTCCCAAAACGAAGGGTCGACTCCAAAGCGTCTGCGAATTCTTCATGGTCGACCATTTTCGCAGGATTAAATACGAGTTGTTCTTTCCGTTCCAAATCGAACGTTAGCTCTAGCTCTCTACTCACATCTCGACTGGAGCATAATGTCAAAACATTAGATGTGAGTTGCAAGCCACGGGAAGTACCGTAAGTTGAGTCTTCTTCTGATCCGTAAGACAAATTCCGAGATACGTTCGACAAATTGTCCATCTTGTTGCCAATAATCTGCAACATGAAGACACTGCATCACTTATATGATATACATATTTCTGGGCCCAAGTGTAGTGTCCTACACTGTTAACTTTGTTGCAAATTTGCCAACTTGGCCAACTTAAATGGCCAACTTGGCCAACTTAAGTTGGCCAAATCCACTTGGCCAACTTGGCCAACTTAAGTTGGCCAACTCAACTTGGCCAACTTGGCCAACTTAAGTTGGCCAACTCAACTTGGCCAACTTGGCCAACTTAAGTTGGCCAACTCAACTTGGCCAACTTAAGTTTTTTCAAGTTAGTTAATCAGTTAATGAAAATAAAAATTTAAATGTAAACTTCGAGATTTGAACTTGACTTTATTTCAAATAGTGAAAGTATCGGATGTTCAAGTTGGCCAATTTGAACATCCGATACTTTCACTATTTGAAATAAAGTCAAGTTCAAATCTCGAAGTTTACATTTTAAATTTTCATTTTCATCAACTGACTAACTAACTTGAAAAAACTTAAGTTGGCCAAGTTGGCCAAGTTGATTTGGCCAACTTAAGTTGGCCAATTTGGCCAAGTTGATTTGGCCAACTTAAGTTGGCCAAGTTGGCCAAGTTGAGTTGGCCAACTTAAGTTGGCCAAGTTGGCCAAGTCAGCTGGCCAAGTTAGCCAATTAAGTTGGCCAAGTTGGCCAAGTCAGCTGGCCAACTTGGCCATTTCTAATAGCACAAGACCAGGACGGTGTGCCCCCGGATGTGCTCTCAAAATTTTTTAAAATAATTTAATGTCTTTTCAGATTAATTTATTTCTCATTATCCCACATTTAGCCAGAACAGTTAACAATTCTTCGAAACAAAACTAACTAACTATGTATATCATCAACTGATTAAGTTGGCCAAATTTGGCCATGTAGGACACTACACTTGGGCCTATTTCTGCGTTTTATAACACCTAATTCAACAAGCACGTTTTGTGAGTAAAGTTAAATCAATTTCAGACAGAGTTCACTGCGACATGCTTGTTGTGCTGAGGATATTCTTCGAATATAAAATGCGGCACCAAAATTTTGCAATGCCAACGTTTCAGAGATCACAATCAGAGATGCACAAATTGGTAAGAGGGGTGCCTTATTTTCAACTCATTTTTTGGGTGCTTTTTTGGCCGCAGGCGAAAAATGTTTGAAATTTTTCAATTTGCTTGGGACACGTTTTTGGCCATCAGAGGAGGAGTGGGGATCGAGAGAGGGACCGAATGCCGAATGTCCAATTAGGACATACAGATTCTAATCTTTAACGGTGTTAATACAAATTAGCGCTTAATTATAGATTAGTTTGCTTAAATAATTATTTAGTTATTAAAAGTTATGCGCTATCGCACCTAGCCTGATTAAAACCCTGTGCTTGTAAAGTTTTCAAGTTCGGTTTACGTGAAGACTACAAAGTTCCCAACTGTTTTCTCTCTAAGCATATCCACAATATATAACTGCCAGTTAAATGTAACAAAGTTTTACAAAAACAAATTTAGCGTCAATTTCTTGTAGCAACTGGCCAAAATTTGTCCCTGACGCTGTTTTTTGGAGACGATTATGAACCCCCCGTATAGAGTCTCTTGTGACATTTCATAATTGCATCTTGTGGCACAGTATGATTACCGTAAGTGACGCCTTGAAGCTTTAAGTGGGTTTGGGTGACGTTTTACGCTGGCAACTATCTTATTAGTGTACCTACTTTCTGGTGTACAAGAAACTAAAACAAAAACTAGGTGTAATAGGCAGATCTAGATGCGACAATGTCAAAACTAGCATGATTACAGCACACATCATGACCACTGTAGGCACACACACATGACAAGCATGGCAAACAGATAAGGGAAAACACGGCACCAAAATTATCACCAGGAACGACATGACGCTTTCAACAAACGTGGTGTGATCTGATAGTTCGTTAGATGAACAAAATAGGAGAAAGGTGACTAATGCATCCTATCGTTGATGCAGAGTGCTGGTGTATGCAACGGTCGCTCAAGGACTGGAGGCCTGAACCTGAAGGGCTTAGGCCGGTTCACACAGACATATTTAGATAAATTAAGGCTCATTTAGGCTCACAGATAAATTTAGGCTCATTCAGAACGTACATTTTTACTTTTTGCTTTTAGCCCTTAAGTAAAAGCCGAAATGCGCTGCTTTTATATTTTTTATTCAAGCATTTTAGCCAATCGGAATGCTATATTAGAAGCTCCGCCTCTTCAGTTTCATTCTAATTGGTTAGGGCAAACATCAGGAAATCAAAAGCGACTTGGACATAAGCACAAAATAAGTTAACTTAATGTTGTGTGAACCGTGTACACGCTTTTAAGCATTTTAAAATTAAGCGTGTACACTGTAGAATATTTTTGACAGAGTTGATTAGAATGCCCGATGGAAGTAGTGTTTGTGACCGGCCGCGAAAGCCGCCGGCCGGCGGCCGCGCCGGCGGAAAAAGTTTGGACAAAACCAATTCATCCAAATCCAGAGTGTCATTTTGTCATAACTTAGCCTGCCGCATTGTTATGCTGGCCAAATTTTGTCAGTCGGTCGGATCTGGCTGGCCGCCCGATTTTGACTGGCTGCCCGGTCGGCTGACTTTAACCGGCCGGCCGGCCGGCTTTTCCCGGCCGGCCGGCCGAAAATTCTGGTGGTCACAAACACTAGATGTATGTATGTATGTATGTAATGCCTTAGGCTTACATATTAAACTAAAGACAATGCTTACTAAAGTCTGTCAAAAAATAGATGCGCCACTAATTTATTTTAGTGGCATGACTTCTGCGACTAGTTGCTGTACTCTTGATAGTCAAAATTTATTCTTTTCGTAACGATTTTTGCAACTATTTTTTGTCATGCTTTAGTTGCCGTGTTGCTCTACGGGGCTTTGCTTACGACGTCCATTATGTATGTTTAACTTCATGCGATTGATTCGAGGCTGAAGCGCCACCCGGCGCCCCGGTAGACCCGGCCGGCCCGCTGCCACGCTGCCCAGGCCGGTGGTGGGCTGTGGGCCCCAGTGCAGCCAGGCCAGCCGGACCGATCTCTACTAAAAGCAAAAAGTAAAAATATACGTTCTGAATGAGCCTAATTTTTTAGTCAAGGCCCTAACGTAAAAAATAGAAAGTAAAAAGTGCATATGTCTGTGTGAGCCGGCCTAAGCCCTTCAGGCCTCCAGTCCTTAAACGATTGTTGTAGGTATACACCAGCACTCTGCATCAACGATAGGATGCATTAGTCACTTTTCTCCTATTTTGTTCATCTAACGAACTATCAGATCCCACCACGTTTGTTGCAAGCGTCATGTCGTTCCTGGTGATAACTTTGGTGCCGTGTCTGCCCTTATCTCTTTGCCATGCTTGTCATGTGTGTGTGCCTACAGTGGTCATGATGTGTGCTGTAATCATGCTAGCATTGATATTGCTGCATTTAGATCTGCTATTATACCTAAAGTCTGACAAAAAATAGTTGCGCCACTTATGTATCTTAGTGGCATGACTTCTGCGATTACTTGCTCTACTTTTGATAGTCAAAATGTATTCTTTTTGTAACGAATTCACATGTTTCCTTTCAAGTGGTGAACTATTTTTTGTCAGACTTTAGTTCTTGTTTTAGTTTCTTGTATACCAGAAAGTAGGTACACTAAGTAAAAATTTTGCCAGCGTAAAACATTTTTATCAAACACCGAAATTTGTCTAAAATTTCAATGTATATTCAAGTGTAAAATTATCGGTGACATAACAGGGGATCCCCCAAACCCACTTCAAGCTTCAAGGCATCACCCCACGGTGATCATACTGTGTCACATGATGCAGTTATGAAATGTCACAAGAAAGACTCTGGCGAAATTCATAATCGTCCCCAAAAGACAACGTCAGGAATAAATTTTGGCCTGTTGCTACAAGAAATTGACGCTAAATTTGTTTTTTCAAAACTTTGTTACATTTAACTGGCAGTTATATATTATTCTGGATATGCTTAGAGATAAAAAAGGTGGAAATTTTGTTTGTAGTCTTCACGTAAACCGAACTTGAAAACTTTACAAGCACTGGGTTACAATCAGGCTAGGTGCGATAGCGCATACTATTAATAACTAAAACATTACGTAAGCAAACTAGATTTAATTTGGTATTAACACCGTTAAAGATTAGAATCTGTATGTTCTGCACCACCCTTGGACATCCGGCACCCCTCCTTTGATGGCCAAAAAGTGACCCAAACATGCGAAAAAAATGAAAAATTGATGCAGTGTGTTTATGTTACAGATTATTGGCAACAAGATGGACAGTTTGTCGGACGCATCTCGGAATTTGTCTGACGGATCAGAAGAAAACTCAGTTTACGGTACTTCCCGCAGCCTGCAACTCACATCCAATGTTTTGACGTTATGCTCCAGTCGAGATGTGAGTAGGGAGTTAGAGCTAACATTCGATTTGGAATTGAAAGAACAACTCGTATTTAATCCTGCGAAAATGGTCGACCATGAAGAATTCGCAGAAGCTTTGGACTCTACGCTTCGTTTTGGGAGCTCCAGTTTTACAAAGCAACAAAATCGTTTGGTAAAATGGCCTAATCCTCCTTTTAATCGAACACCGGTGCGAATTTATACGAAATTTGGTATTGCAAAATCCAGTTCTGCTCACGAGGTCATCGTTTTTTGCCCACTAAATGTGGAAAGAGATGAAAGTTTGCGGCAGTATTATATGTTTGAGTTGTTAGCAGACCAGAATAATGATATGCTTATTCGATTCAGTTGTCATTGTGGGGTTTATAAAGGACTAATGGCTTTGGGACGATCAGCTTTGAAGGTGACCGACGTAAACGTTTCTTTGCACGAACTCATTGGCGAAATTCAGAAAGCGTGTCGTGAAACGTCGGAAAAGAAGTACAGTACACTTAAAGAAAATTGCATGAAATTTGTTCACGATTTGCTTGAAAGTATGCGACAGTACAAGACTTTCCAAATAGAAAAACCGATGTCATGTGATTCGGATAAAATCAGTATATAATATGCCTCGTTTATAATTTGCCTCGTGAACTAATGGACACAGCAAGAATCTGCGATCTAGAAAACCCAGAAGAAAGAGAATTTCATAAAAGGCGTATTATCAGGCGTATGTGCAGTGTGGCTGGTCAAGAGGATGTGATTGACAAATCCGCCGTGCGACTCATGAAACTTTATTACCTTGTAGAAATTAAACTACACACCATTTTGTACTTGGGCTTACAGCTTACGGCAGAAGAACACGATAAAATAGTAGGACCAACCAGCGATTATCACACTGTATCACTGGAATTGGTGATACCAAAAAAATCGAACATTTTTATTCCCTACAGTCGACCATTCAACCTGGGAGATCACGAGTACAAAAATATACTGGAAGACGCTTATGTTGGAAATGTCTACGTCAGCGCAGAGCAATCGGTTGAACTTTTTTTAGATATAGTCGCAAACTACAAAGACGATGCAATCACATTTGATAATACTTGTATAAATGCAGCGAATTCAATGGTTTCAATCTTGTTATGGTATTTTGAAGAACCAAATCAAGATAATGAACCTTCTGTGCCACGTCATGAGTTTTCTGTGCAAATGCTAAAAGAAAATTGCCGAAAACTGATATCAGACACAATTTCTTCAAGTTGGACAGAAAAAAAACAATTTTACCAGGCAATGTTTCGCGCTATGCATTTGCACGATCACACACCTGCATTGTTTTTTTGCCTGAATTGCTGGCCGCTCTTTTCTTGGGCCTTTGGACACTGCACTCATTCCTTTATCACCTTTGCCATTTTCGCGCTTATGTTATTCAAAGAAATGGGGGGACTCTTACTCACTCTATTAACTTTTTCGACATTAGCTTTGTTTCGATTTGTCAACTTTCAACACTTTATTGCATCCAAAACATCCTTTAAGCTCTCTGCTAGACTCATGGGAGTTGGCTTAGCATTCACTGTGCTGTTTTTTTGTTTTAAATATTCACCCTCGGGAACGTTTCCATTTGTATTGTGGTATTCGCTAGTTCTTGAAGAACCAATAACCTCTCTCAATGACAATGTTTTGCGCCCCAGTTTTATATTAAAATCTGCGAATGTGCGAAGCGGTTGTCAAGCGAGAGCTAAACAAATATTTCTTGGTGTAACCCAGATTGTGCTAGTCAAGTTGACTTTCCGTGGTCTATGGCTCTTTGGCGTTCACTTGCTGCGCTACCGTGCAACTTGGACAACGTTGCTACTGAACGTAATTCTGCCTGCATTAGTTGCGTTGTCGTCAACAAGCTCCTATTTTGATGCACCGACTACATTCGACTACAAAGATTCGAAGTTAACTAAAATACGCGGGTATTTTGAACGGCGCAATTTAGAACATCGTCATGTTGCGCTCCTACATATGCTAAGCGGGTTTGTCTCCATAGTTTGTGCACTAATCATAAGCCATGTAACCGGCAGTCCACTAACTGTGGAAATATCCCCCGCAATCGGTGCCATAGCTGACGCTTTGCGGTTATTGCATTTTATGACGATTCAATATATGTTCTTTCACGACATATGGACACAAAGGTGCTTTTTAACTAAAGATCTATTGCGGTTTCATTCCAGTTTTTCACATTTACCAGTGATTATTATGAAGATAAACTTGTTTTCATCCATACTATTTCTGGCACTAGCCGTAGTAGCTACGCACCCGAGTGTAGCTGTGTTCTGTTCGACCTCGAGTGTACTCTGGACTGGAAATATTGTCTGCGATATTCTTATGTTACTTTACTTCTTGGCATGTCTTTATGTGATAATCGATTTGCGTCGGACTACTACAGTGGCCTAAACGTTTCAACAAGGCTACTCCAACATGCAACTTAATCCGAGCAAATTTTCAGCGGCTAGAACCAAAAAAAGATTATCAAAAACAGAACAATGTTGAGTGTGCACATTAAATATTTAATTCAACTCAATCCATGCTATTGTAATATCTTGTCAAAAAACAGAATTATACACAACCTAGAACTAAGCCAATACATAAGATCAACAGTCAAGATTGCGGCAGGGGGCTCATTCATATTTTACTTTTGCTAGTGGAAATAGTCTGTTGTGTTGCTGGCAATAAAATTAATGTAGAAATGTAACCGCCCCGAAAAATCTCCCACTTTCCGTAGTAGACGATGACCGTAGAGGTTGAGAGGATCCCTCCATCTCTCAGTACCAGGGCATGACAGGGGCTATGACCGAAATGCAGACGGGGTAAGAAAACAGGGCGGGGAAAGAACCCACTTTTTCTGCTGCGCCACAGCGCAGCAGGCTTCTTTAGAATGAGGTGTCGGAAAAATAACGTGTAACTAAGTGAGTTATGTGTGTGCGTCTTTGCGTGTCGTTATCTGTGTGATTGTGCGGATATCTGTCAACCTGAGCGTGTACGCGACGTGTGTCTGGTCAGTGTTCTGATCTTTGTGGGGCTGTGGTGTTGTGCATTACGTACATAAAGAATAGTGCAACAGAATTTAATCGACTGAAGCTCATTTGCATATCGAACAGACGTCTGTATGAAATTCAGTTATATGATTAGTGCAATTGAAAACATGCTGAAGTCTCGCCAACATTTGATTGTACAGGTTATACATGTATAATGATACACTGAATTATTCTCAAACAAAACAATCACCTCCAGTTTTTTTGTCTTTCACATCCTCCAGATTGTCACAAATTGTTCACTTACTCAATTTTTTGCAATGGCATGGACTGAAACAGCTATGATTGGGTTAATTTGCACTATGAGTTTTTGTAAACATCAATAAAACTTTTGTATAAACTCACTAATTTTGTGCACAGTTGGTCTGTTCGGCGACTCACAGGCTTGATATGACAACTGGCAATAAGTAAAACTTCTCATTAACATGATTAAAGTATTTGCTGCGCAGCAGATTTTGTTTCACAGAGTGATATTATAAGTTTCATACTTCGGGCCCA
>JASANF010007127.1:0-52359 GCA_030248245.1 Trissonchulus sp. WLG1_4 | reverse complement strand
AAAGTTCAACACCTTTTTGTTAATTCCAGCCATTCATATTTTTTTCAGTTGAAGGTATTTTTCAGTCTGCCAATCGCAGACCAACGATTAGCTACTGAAGTCATAAATTGGATCAAACCACGTGTTTGAAGACATCGTAGCTGGTACTACGTTAAGCCATGTCTAGAGTATTGAAGTCGGGGCTTTTTGCTGTTTGACTTATAGCACTGTTAGCACTTATTAAACATTTTGAGCATAATTTTCGTGTTTCCTGCGTTTTGATTTGGTTGCTAGGATATATATGAGTTGTGTATATAGCTTAAAGCAGATAGTTTTTGTATCACAGCATAACTACAGGTGTGATGAATACCCTTAGGAATAGGAGAATTGAGTATTAATGAGTATTTTTTTATTCTTACCAAGATTGTTGACGAATACGCTGAATCGTGAAGATTGTCTATTATTTTTAACTCATGTATAGTATAGAGCCATCGACGTTTTTTCGTTCGAGTAATTTTCGGATAGGGATCTGTTTTTTGTCCATCAACCAAACCACTTCTTATGTGCGGGGAGAGATTCTCATATGGTTTGTCTTTGGTCCGTTTTGGCCGCCAGTGTGCCACGCATCTACCGCGATGCCAAGTTGGCCAATGGACGAGTGTCATACTCTTTCTGCATATTATATACTCTTGCTACTTGTGCTATCATGTGCTCTTGCTTGTACGTATGCTGTGTTTGAGTTTATATACAAATGTCTCTTCCGTCCGTACTTGGTGCCGTCAGCCATAGCAAGAATTTGTATAGACATGTCAGCTGTGTTCAGAAAAATAAAAAATATATTTTCTCCATCAACTTAAAATTTTTCTGCCGGTACAACTTTTTTCATTTTGTCAGCTCAATTTTCCAGGCAATTTGCCAGCTTTTTCCGAATCTGAACATTACGATCCTTGCATTGTTAGCAGAGCACGCAACCCTGACCTGGGCTTAGGCTAGCCAGAGCAGTGGGGGTTCTTATGACGTTCACTGATTTAGGTCTTGGGTTAGTTAAAATCATAAGGCCATGTCTGGTATTTTATTGGGCTGGTTGGGACCGTGTCAGAGGTTCCGTGTCAGGGTTTGGAAATAACCGCAAAGCTGGTAAAACTGTAGTTCTGCGTAAGGGGGGGGGGTAGAAGAAATAGGGGGGGGGGGGCTAGGAAAACTGTTACTCATATTTTCCTGCTTTTTTCCTTTGGGTCTTCTTCATTATCAACTCTATATTTTGAACGTGTCATTTGAATTCTGGTCAAAATTACTTTCACCGTAAATCTGCCAAGAGCTGGTGATTCATAATTTCCAGATTTTTTATTTTTTGCGGCTTTTTTATTAATAATTTTATTTTTTGTTTGTTTTTGATATACTGCTTATACTGCGAAAACAATTTTCTGAGCAGGCCTAATTTTTAAAATGCAGTAAGAACGTAGGAGTTTCGGCTTTGTTCACTGCACCTAATTTACATTGAATTATAACATATGACTAAAAATTAGTTGTATCCAACTTTCTACTTTTTTTAAAAAATTGTTTTTTCTTAAGCAAAATGCCATTTACACTCTCTGAGCTTTAAGCCTAAACCAATGAACGAAAACAATGCACCTAACGCAGCGTGGTTGTGTGCTCATAGGATAGGATTCTACATTTATACGGTTTCCCGTGTAAATATGTGCCTTATCATTTTTTACGAACTTTTCCTATATAGAGCCACAAGTTTGATGCTTTTGCCTCAAATTGTTAGATACGGCGTTCTACTTTTCACTTTTAATTTATGCGATGTACCCTGCGTACCTTTTTTTATTGTATTGTAAACTATAAAACTTTAAAACCTATGTATATACATTTTTTATTTTTTTTATTATATATAGATATACATTATGAGTCTGTACGTTTGCTTTGTCTGCATTCACCTCAAAGGGATACGTGAACAAGCGTAAATACAGTACTGTGCAAAAAAAGTTCCCTCTTCGTCGACGAGCTTTGTCCTTCGCGAAAAGTGACGAACGTTGGCCGGAAAGTATGTAGGTTTAAGCCTGTTTCACACGGGGTGGATTTTCAAGGGGACCCCCTGGGGATCCACATGCGTCCTTACGCGTCCCCAGCAAAATCCTCTTCGTCCCCCTTGCGTCCCCTCGGGGATCCCCGTGGGGACGCGTGGAGACTCCCAAGGGGGTCTCCCTGGGGATCCCCTTGGGGAAAATCCCTTTGAAAATCCACCTCGTGTGAAACAGGCTTTACTAAATACTAATTTTCAGTGCTCTTGTTTTTAAGCTGTTTTTTAATTCAATTGAATTGTTGTTATAAAAAATTGAGGAAGATGCCTAAACATTTTAGACATGTCAAAAACATTATCTTTTAGCTGCATGTCTCAGTGATCTGGTTCCTTTTCATATCAGTGCTAGCATCTATTTATCATTGGAATAATGCTCTAGTGAGTTCTGCCCCGATCCTTTGTGAATCCTATGATGTCTTATTAACGCATGTTGCTCATAAACAATGATTGTTTTTGACCAGAGTGACACCAAAGTGGTAATTTGAGCTCAGATTATACAAAACAAAGATACAAACTCAATACAAAAAGACACAACCGGCGGTTGTCTTGGATTGGCGAGTTACTAAAAATCGTGTTATACCATAAATAGAACAGTCAAAGTTATCCAATCCAAGTACATTGAAGGGGGCTACCCAAGTCAAAAATCAAAGTTTTCCAATTTTGCTTATTTTCACATAACATATGTTACTCCCCCAAGGCACCTTTACATCAGATAAGAACAATAAGCTTGAAGGTGCACTTTTGGTTTAGTGCGTGAGGTTGAGTTATGACATTAGGCGATCGAATCATGCTAACATCAGCTTCGTCAGTATTAACAAAAGTTTCGAGTAAAATGACGCTTGTGACCACAAAAAACGTTTTTTGCGGCTATCATTTTCACGTAAACTTGAATTTTTTGGAGCCCTTAGTAAAAAGTTGGCAAAAGCATTGGTTCCAGTTGTTACATCTGCGATGCGCCTTCCCTGGGGCTACATTGTGTGCAAATTTGATAGGAATCGGAGAACCTAAAATTTTCACTTATACAGGTAGGCCCCCCAACCAATCAGGTTATCAGTAATACTGTAACCTAACTTTTGTGCTGCTTTCGAAAAGCACTGTTTTTAATGGCCGCGGTTAATAGGTATTTCCTTCTGGAATATTGACACTTAGGCCTCCCATTGTAACCACTCTTCACTAAGCAGAAGAACTTGTTAATAATGTTTTATATACGTATTCATTTAATATCATCAGACTGATCATCAGATATATACTTTTAATCACGACAGATTGAATCGGTGAAAATTAAAGCCTACTTACGTTCGTCATATTTGTTAAGTAATAAGCTTTTTCGAAATAAGTATTTATTTAGAAAATAGTGACATTACCTTTGACAGTGCCCTCACAGTAAGTTTATGAAATCCTTATCCTACTTGATATACAAATCTGCATCTGTTTAACTCTGTGTTTGCTTTTCTGCTGACTGTGCGTACATCAAATACAGATATTCCTAAAAGGTTTCAGCAGTGCAGATTGTTCAGGCATCCTACCTTTCCTCCCTAGCTTTTTCCCTTCTGTTAGATCTCTAATGATTTTACTGCCCGATAGCTCAGGTTTGAACTGTTTTTCTTTCCTTTTATCGCAAACAATAGACACCCGTTTCAGCTGTTACTATTACAGTCCCATAACTGTCTCTAGCTTAGCACATATATACACAGTCTGAGTGTGACTCTTTGGCTATTGTATTGTAGTGGGAGAGAAAAACTTTCGTCTGCGTTTTTGAAATTTACCGAAGATTGCTACAGTGGTTTTTTAAATTCAGCCGTTTGTTTTTTTGTCTTTTACTCATTACTAATTTTTTGACTGTCTGGTCGATACTAAATTCAAGATTAATATCGTTTCAGACTTAGTCTAGGCTTTTCCTCCAGTTTAGCATATCTTACGTCGGAAGAAATTTTTTTATCTTATGTTGTTGGTTATGTGCAAGTCATGAACCAGTCATTGCGGTAGTTTTTTTGTAACTTTTTATGTAGATTATGTATTCTTTAATTTGATTGCCTAATAAAGAGGAGCTTGATTGAAGACTTGAAGTATGTAGTCTGAAACCATTTTGAACGTCATATCCAGTTTTGAATATGTATGTTTATTCTTGTGCAGAAATAGACAAAAAAATGCACACTTTAAGTTTTTAAGTTTTCACTAGAGTTCGCAACGGGTCGAGATTTCATAACCCGACCCGACCCGACCCGAGCGAATGTCTAACCCGACCCGACCCGACCCGACCCGACCCGAGCGAATGTCTAACCCGACCCGACCCGACCCGAGCGAATGTGTAACCCGACCCGACCCGACCCGACCCGACCCGACATCTACTGAGTACTGGAGCTCTATACAAACACTTGAGATCTCCTTGTCACATTTTTGTTTGCAGTTTTTTATGTTTTGATAAGCTACAGCGCAGATGTACACGGGGGTCTGGGGGGCAAGCCCCCCTCCAGATTTGAGATTCCGGGACAAGCCCCCTCAGATTTGACCCATCAGGGCAAGCCCCCTTCTTGTTGTTGAAAAAAGTGCCCGAAAACTAAGAATCGCCTCAGATAACTGTAAAATGCTTCAAAAATGAGCAAATTGCAAAAAAAATCGCTAAAACATGTCCAAATTTTGCAAATAATTTCCCATTTTTAAGCCAAAATGGGAAATAATAGCGTTTTTGTCAGTTCGAGCCCCCAAAACGTCGGGACAAGCCCCCCCCCCCAACCGAGACCCCATGTACATGTATGGACTAAAGTAGCTAATTTTGGGCTAAAAAGAACTAAGAGCTCTGAAAAGCTGTTGTGTCACTTTGCAGCGGGTACATTCGGTTGAAAATATCATCAAAGCAGAAAAATTCAATGTAAAACTCAAGGACTCAGACTCAAAATTTTTGACCCGAACAGACCCGCACAACCCGCGGGTTGGAAAATCTCAACCCGACCCGACCCGACCCGACCCGACCCGCACCAACCCGACCCGATTGCGAACTCTAGTTTTCACAAGTGAAACTGTACTGGTTCCTCTCTTTGATTTTTTATATTCCGGCCAAATTATTTTTGGCTGTTAAAGAAGTTTTACAAAAAATTTCAAAAACTTTTCGCCCCCATGAATTTTCATCCTGGATCCGCGCCTGGTACATGTAAAGAAGACTTCTGCTTTTGTAACTTCGTTTTGTAATTAGTTTTTTTGTTTGTATATATTTTGATGAAGTTCGTCTGTTTTAGATCTTAACATGGGTTCATCGTGTGGCAAAGAAGAGTCTGTCAATGCTGTCAGTCCTTTGGAAGGTAAACTCAGGCTTGTGGTGAATTTTTATGATTTTTTGTGAGATTATTGCGTGATGTAATTTTGGTTTTTGGTGTCTGTCTGCGAGTATTTCAGAAGTCATGAAATATTTATTTTTAACAGTTAAAAACCTGGCGTTATCTTGTACGTTTATTGGCTTTTCGTTGAGAAAATTTATCTGGTCTGTTATTGTTTAGGTAGCAGAGATAAATTTAGTCACTGATCGGTTTTTATTCTTACTCGTGTGTGAGAAATATTAAAACTTCGGGTGGTTTTTTACTGCATTCTTTTTTCAACATTTTTTACCAATTTCATGCCCTAACCGAACGGAAAACTTGAATCAGAAAAATTTAAAAGACTTTGTATGTCCCGAAATTTTTCATCTTTTCAGAACTTACCAAAAAATCATCTCCTTTCAGACGCTGTTTTCTCCCGAAAATCTCAATGGCTGTAAAATCTAAAGCAAATCCTACTTGGTGTTACAGAGTTTTAAGCAGCTTTTTTAAGATTTGTCCTATGTAGCTTTTGACTTGAAGCCATATATAGCTTAATTATATGACTTTGACGTTGACTTGTAGAGTATATCTAATGAAATTTCCCTTTCTACACTATTACTCTATGCACAATTTGTTGGCGTCTATTCTCGTGTAGCTGAAGTTTTGTCTTAAAGTTGATTTATTGAGGTAATATTGTGATTCAAGAAAGACAGCAGTTTTGCTATTTTCTCTTCATTTCCTGTCACTATGTATCGACGGCGTATATCCACTCAGGGTATGGCAGTAATAAAATTTTCCAAATATTTAACAATTTTAATTGTGTATTTTTAAATTACAGTAAGTAGAAGCAAAGGGCTAATTAATGTGCTTGTAGGGACCATACTCAAAAGTTAGCTTTGCAGATTATATATTGTTTGACCAATAAGAATCCGAGGTTAGTTTTTGCCTGGGACACAGACATAACCCCTAGGGTACCCCCTAAGATGCTCAAAAAAGGTTAATATTTTGCGAAAATCAGATTTGTATATATGTTTCTAGATTAATTTGAACTCCTGAACACGAATAGACGGTTCTTTCCCTACAATGAAGGGTCTTATGCTTAACCAAAATGGAGAACCCCCTGGGGCCCGTTTCAATAAACTCACAGGCCCACAATTGGAAGATTTGTTAGTGCTAAATCAGGTGGTTCGTAATGAATACACATATAATTTCATTACAAATCACCTGATTTTGCAGCAAATTTACCACAACTGTGCGCCTGTAAGTACATATATTGAAACAGGTCCCTGATCTACCGGCAACCCGTTATAGTCATTTGATAGTCTGACCAAAAAATGCTGGACCCAGAGACAAAATGAAACACGCGATTTCATTACGGAGAGAATAAATCGCTAGCATCCAGAGTACAGCTAGTAGTCACAAAAATCACGCCACCTGTTTTGTCTCAGGGTTAAGCTATTTCTGGTCCAACTTTGGTTCTAATTGTTTTAGCTAACGGCGAAGCCGGCAAGGGCGCGGAGGAAGGAGCAGCGAACGGTGACGCGAAACCGGAACAGAACGGCGAGGCTGGGGGCGAGGGTCAGCAGCCGGAACCGGCTCAGAACGGAACCGCCGGGGAAGACGCAACAAAACGCAGTGATTCCCTGCAGGTTTGTCCAATTGGGGGACAAAGATAGTTCTTTTGGATGAGAAAATAAAGGTTTTTTATCCAGGTAAATAGTCATACTCGTTGAAATACGACGATTATGATATTTCAATGCAGATACCGTATACACATAATATAAAGCAAAAAGAATGGAGCAGTATAAATAAAGCTGCACTGTAGTGCACAACAAATCCACGAATTCAAGTCTATAGCTAGTCGAATTCATTTGATCCTAGAAATAAATACTACATCAACATTGACATTTGCTTTTAAGTAGCATTTTAAATAGTTCCAGGCAATATTTAAGTGAGTCATCAAATTTGATTACAATGAATAATAAGACAAATTAATTGTTGTTTTTACTAGCAAGTCAGTGTCTGTTTTTGGAAAAAAATCAGTGAATGATTTACCCTTTGTGGTCGCAGTCGGTCAGTTTCTTATTTCTTATTTTTTATGTAACTTTAAAACAGGGGTTTTTTTTTCGTTTTCGAAAGTGTGCAAAATCTGTGCAAAATACTTTTTTACTGTGCATTTTACTTTTGTACTGTGCAAATTTTTGTAGCCGCATTTGAGCCCACTAAGCCTGACATAAGGTTAAAAAATTCCATAGGCACAAAGTCATCATTGCGCAATTGCAAGATTTGACAGAGCCTTTTACATGTCTCTTCATCACCACTGTGGTGTGCAGTGGGCTACACAGAAAAAAATTTCGGGGGGAATGAGTGCGATTTTTTGTAATGGACTAAAATGCACTTTGTAGCAATTTCAACACTCACAAAACGCCTTATACAACCGCAAGATTACTAAACCACGAAGTTGCAGGGATCTGGGGGCGGCAGCCCCCAGAAAAAAATCGACGATTTTTTCAATTTTTAGACCGAATTTGGTTAACTGAAGACGTATCAGAAATTTTTTCTCACAACTTATAAAACAAAAGGTGGCAATGTCACATCAGACTGCAGAAGTAAATGTACCATGATATTATGCTCGTGTAGACATGCAAATGCAGCATAATGTACTTGTGTATACATGTATAGGCTTTGATCAAAGATAATATATAACTAACTAGGAATAGGAAGTCATAGAGTCGCATGGGTCTAGAGCGGCAGCCTCCAGCAAAAAATTTGCGGGAAATTTTTGAATTTTAGGCCAAATTTGGTCAATTGGAGACGTATCGGAAACTTTCTCAGACAAAGAAATTAAAACACGGGGGAGCGTCACATCAGATAGCACACAAGCAAATGCAGTACAATGTACACTCGTGTACTCATGCATAGGCTTTGATGAAAAGTAATGACAAGGTATACTATGCCACAAAGTTGCGGGGGTCTGGGGGCCGCAGCCCCCAGAAAAACATTTGGAAAATTTTGGTTTTTTAGGCCAAATTTGGTCAATCGGAGACGTATCGGAAATTTTTTTCGGCGGGCACTACAAATCAAAGGGACCCTTGTGTACAATTTCACTTGGGAAAAATTTCGGGGGGGGGGGCAGCCATGCCCCCCCACCCTGGATCAGCCCCTGCTAACAGTATTATATCTAATTAATTTGGGCTTATGTATATGCATAACATAGACAATATACAGGTGCAGGGTAAGGGGTTGACGCAGGCAGGTCGTGAGTGCCCGCTGGTTGTTGGTACCCACAGGGCACAGGTTGGCCCTGGCTTGTGTCGGAAACTTTGAGCCGTGGGTCAACCGCGGGTATCCACTTCAGGTTGCGCTGCGCGGGTCGCTAAATTTTAATCCGAGCGGCGAAACATAAAAAAATTATATACTACATCAGAAACAGGCTCCAATTTTACAGAAATTCGAGTATATACTGCGTAGCAGTGCCATTAATTTAAATATATATTAGCAATGTGAATTGTGAACCATGTACAGATGTGCACTGAGCAATTTATACATGGGCATCAGCTAAAAACAATCATCAGGTAGGTTGAATATGTAGAATGGTGGGTCAAAGTGGGTCGCCGGTCGGCGTTTACAGCGCGAGTTGGGTCGCGGGTTACCCACGATTGTTGAGCCGCGGGTTGGTTTGGCTCGCACCTCGTAAATTTTGACCCAGAGTTCACCCCTGTGCCGAGCAGAACTTAGAAATTTTTTGAAATTTCACAGTAAATTGGCTAACAGGAGCCGTGCCGAAAAAATTTGGAACACAGAACAAAGAGGTGAGACTTCATGGGGAGAGGACCCCGGACCGTCATTTCTTCTGGATTGAAAGGTTGTGCAAAGTTTGTGCAAAATAATTTTGGACTGTGCAAAATAGTTTTCAATTGTGCAAATGCACAGTATTTTGCACAAAAAAAACCCCTGCTTTAAAACTATAGTAATTTTAAAAAATAACGACCCATAATCTTTCATCATATGACAGCCTATGAAAAACTTCATCTTATCAAGATCTTATTAAGACACTTAACGGCATTATGTAAGCTTTTCGAAACCCCCCTGAATTCCTGGATTTCCAGGTACCCGCAGAACCAGTGAAAAGTCCAGAGCCCAAACAGCCAGAGCCAGTGGACACTGAGCTGGTTCAGAACGGATCCATTCAGCTGACCGACGAACAGGGTCACCGTCACAGCGGGAAGTCCAATTCCCGCTTCAAACTGATCTATTTCAATGGGATTCGCGGCAGAGCCGAGGTCATCCGGCTGGTGTTGCACTATGCAAATGCGGACTATGAGGAGCAGAAAGTGGAGGGACAGGATTGGCACGACTTGAAAGCAGGTGGGGATTAAGGGGATTACTGGGATTATAACCGGGTTAACTGGATTGAAGAGAATGCGGTTTTAACCAGTGTGTCCGTTTGGGTGGTTTGACTTTAATTTGTGTGGGTTTGCGCCTGTTGGATCTTTTTTCATGGGATTAGATTCAGATGATTTATTGTGTTGTAAATGAGAACTAGGGCCTACAAGACTGGGGGCTGTGGTATAGTGGTTAGCATTCTCGACGCTTTTCAAGCATTCGCGTGGTGCCCCGGTTCGATTCCCTGCGCCTCCATTTCTTTCTTGCTTTCTAATTGGGGTATCCACTTGCTTTCAACAACTGCATAGCAATGGGAGTAACGTATTATTATTGAATTAATTTTGAAAAAAATACGTCTTATCTACATATTTCTTTTTTGTAAATTTATGCAATGTTTTCAGCTTCCACGTTTATGATTATTTTTTCAGACACTCCGATGGGCGCCCTTCCTGTTCTGTGGGTGTCGGAGAATGGTAGACGAGTTTGTCTTTGCCAGTCACACGCCATTGCCCGCTATTTAGCCAGAGAACTTGGTTAGCATGACACTATTGGTTTATAAACAGTTCCATGACTTGAACTAGTTTCATATTGTGTTGTTGTTGTTGTTGATGATGTTTCCGGCCCCCTGACGTACGTCAATCGGCCCGGGGCCCCACACCACCGGGTCGGGGGGGTAGGCGCCCGCATACCCTCAGATAGGCAATGACCTCCCTTGGGTTATCCCAGAGTACCGATAGGGGTTTCATATTGTGCAATCATCTGTCGCACGCATCGAACGCATTCTCATTTGTCTGGAATGTAAAAGCCTGGGACGGAAAAATGTGACTAGCAGTAGGTTTGCAGTTTTGATTTACGTTTATATTTTGAAGTGAAAACATTCGGTAATTGTGACGTGTTAAATGCCGAGCTCAGAGACCATACATGGGCTTAGGGAGGTTTTGCGGGGGTTTTAGCCCCCAGAAGGCAACTGCACCCCCCTAGGATGTTCTAAAGCTCACGACGTCAACGTCGGTGACCCACTATGCAAAAATGGGGGTTCACGCAGGACAAAACGGCAAAACAAATAATGAAAAAGTTGCTTTGCACCGCTCCCCTTGCCGCCGGTGGTTCACCCCGCCCCAGAATTTGCTACCTGCCCACGTATATGATGGCCACTCTATGATATGCCACTGGGCCACGGACGTTAAGAGTGCTAATAAGTAATAATAGACTTTTAGGGTGGATTTCACCAAGGTGGTTTTTAAAAACCATGGTTTTATGTACGTTCGCATATTATGATTTACACATCATTTCATAGCAAAATATCGCCTGATTCGCTACGAATTTCGTAGATTTTCTTAAACGATGGTTTTTGCACAATTGAAATTTTAGCAGAACAAAAACCTGCTCTACTGCAGGTTTGAAGTTTCAACTGAGCAGAAACCATGGTTTAAGAAAATCTACAAAATTCGTAACGAATCAGGCGATATTTTGTAATGAAATTATGTGCAAATCATATGCGAACGTACATACGTAAAACCATGGTTTTTAAAATCCGGCTTGCTGAAATATACCATTAATGATTTAGGTCTCTACCCCGAGGACAGTTGGGACGCAGCACGTTGTGACGAAATAGTGGACCGAATCGCGGATGTGAAGACGGCCCTGTTTCCCTTATATTCCGCCGGCCCAGACCATTATGTAAGGCTGAGACATTTTGGACGGTTTCATTTTTGAACATTTTTGAGCATCATTTTTGATACACTAGAGAGTTAAGAAGCAATCATACATCATAGAAATTATTTTAGGTGTGTTTAGAAGTATGATGTATATGAATAAGAGAGAAAATTAGAGACAGACAAAAACAAAAAGTTTTGTAGTTATTTTTTAACATTTTGACTTGAAAATAGGACACTATTACTTTATGCAAATTGCATAAGTGACGTCATATTTTCGTATCGGTTAGGGATTTACATAACTGACTTCTAGACCTGACCTATATGTTGAAAGAAAGACCCAATTTAGAAAGAATGGAAGAAATGGAGGCGCCGGGAATCGAACCCAAGCAGCCTGCTTCGAATTCAAGCATGCTACGACTACACCACAACCCCCGAGTCTAATAGGCCCTAATTCTCCTTTACAACATATATGTAGCTAAGCTAAGCCCCAGAAATTAGTGAAGAGAGATTAGCCAATCAAAATGCAGCTCCGACAGCAGCAAACAAACAAATAGGACTTGTGATATTCCAGATGGACCTTTGGCCAGAGCACCGTGAGCAAACCGTTCTGCCTTTCCTGGAAAAAATGTCAGAGCGCCTGCAGGAAAACAACAACGAGTGGTTTGCTGGGGAAAAAGTAAGGAGGCCGTTTTGTCGTTGACCGCCAAGTTTTTGTAGATTTTGCCCAGTCTAACAAATCAGACCTGTATTTATTTAGTTTAGAGTTTTTTAAAGCGTTCGAATAAGACAGCTTGGCTTGGGTTAGTGTTTTAAACTTTTGACGTGATGACGTAAAAGCAATTTCGTAAGTCAGCAGTTCTTAGTTCTCAAGATTGTGTCACATTCCTGCGCGTGGCCTGTGGATAATTAATAAGATTGATACAAACAAATTTAAAATTATGAACTTTATTTTATCAATTCTAGAAATTCTTTGGGTAACTGGTATGTTTTGATCAATTTCAGATCAGCCTAGCGGATTTGACCATGTTCAATTTTCTGAATAGTCTACAGGAATCCTTTGAACAGCTAATTTTGCAAGACTATGAAAACTTGATTAATTTTGTGGAAAAAATTGCTACCATTAATTCCTCCTTGAAAGAATATCTGAATGAGCGGCCGCCTGCGTTTTTATAAACGATACAGCCAGAACATTCTGATTATTGTATTTTATGTTGACGCATATATATAATTGTATTTATGGCAAATGTAACAATAAATGTGCATGGGTGGTAACTCTTATATTTTAAATTTTCTCTTTAATTTCAAATGGCTTGTCCTCTTTTTTGGAGGGTAACGTGTGTTTGCCATTATCAAACGCCCAACGTATTTGAGCGATTTTTTGTGGTTGTGGGGGGGCAGAGAAGTAACTACTAAGAGCTTTGTGCTGCAACAGCTCAATAATGAGGGAACCAAACAGATTCGATTCATTCCAATTATATAATTCATATCCGCCATACCCCCATGTACATGGTGAATACCCAGATAGCATAAAACCCAAATAGACGATGCACAGGAAGTAAACGTGTCCTTATAGAATAATACTGTGCTATTATACAGTTTGAGTTTTTAAAGCCTGTTTCACACGGTGGGGAGAACGCGTGGGGTGTCACACGATGTCACATGAAACCCCACGGTGCACCCCAGGTGGTGCCACATGGGGCGCCCCACACGCGGATTCCTCACGGTTTCCAAGTGTAAAACAGGCTTAATGCATCCAAACTTTGTGGTTAAAAAAGCTTGTGTTAAGCGGATAGTCTTATTAATTTTGGTTGATCGTTGCTTGAATTTCGTGTTGTGTATCATACTTCTTGCTTCTCATATTATATTTTCCTTCTTCTGTGCAATTGGAGAAAATTTGTATGAGTGCACTGCAATGAATAGAGTACAATATTCAAAGAATTCTTATAAATTGTATATACTTAACATTTTTTAAGTTTTATTCTTTATTTTGTGCTTGATGCTTTCTTTCTTCTTTATCATTTTATATGTTCATACTTGTTACTATTTTGATGATACTAAAGTTTGACATATAAATGTGTACTCTTTTTTGTTGTGCTATAATATCAGCACGAATCCGCCGTGATTAGTTGGTGTGCCCACAAGTAATTCAGTCGTGGTACTTGAGTGTCAGTATCTTTAGAACTTTTTTATTTCAAGCCAGGTCCTTCTCGTCGTTAAATCTAAAGCTTTTTTCACACGAAGGGGATTTCGTATAGGATCCCCTAAGGTTCCCCATCTGTCACCAGCCCCCAGAGAAATCCCCTTCGCTGTTCGCTCCCCAAAATCTCATATCCCTCTGGGCTTCCCCATGGGAAAAATCTCCTGGGAAATCCACCTCGTTTGAAACATGGTTTGTATAATAATCATGAACATGCAAAATATGACTGTTGTGTAAGTACATGCAGTTAGTAGCACTCGAAAGTAATCGTGTAGACAGTGTGATTTAGTGTTAAGTTTTAGTGATAGTTTTTTGTTTGTTTTTTGTTTTTGATTTTTTTACCAATATTCTCTTGTGTATGTACATCTTTTCTATGACGGATCATCGCATCTTGTGTTCGCAGTCGATATTTGTGCTAAATTGGTGTTTGAATGTGTTATAAGGAGTACATAATTGCAAGAGTATGACAGTCTTGGAGGCGGTAAGCCGACACTACCCGCTAACCTCTCCCCTTATTACTCAAAATGCAGTAATATTGCTCACTTCTGCATTGAGCGTCGTTACAAGGTAGTGTATCTATGTACGAGGGGGGGAGTAGCGGATATTACCGCTCCCTGAAAACCGTAAACAAGGCGCAGCCTAGGTAACCAGTCACCACATTGGACGGGCTTTCTCAAAGCATAATGGAAAAGTTTCATAATGGCTTATGGCTACCATGTACATAAGTACCTATACTTGGTTTTGTGTATTTATTTTAATTGCAATTTTGGCTTGTATTTCTAAATGTACAGGTTTGTAATTTGAAGTTAGTAAAGTATTAACTTATACTGTATTGTTGTGTACTTGGGTCTTTTAGGTTGAGTTGCCCAGGAATTTTACTGAAGCGGTTTAGCCATTCAGAGCATGCTGAACTTTGCTAGGTAGTTAATAATTCCAAGTAAGCCGAGAAAGTTTGAATATGAACCAAAGCAAGAGTACATAATAGCAAGAGTACATAATGAGAAGAGTGTGACACTGGCCACGTTTGTGGCCTAGCCGCCCGGACATGCTGCGACCATTATCTCCCGAAAAAGGCCACAACTGTGGGGGGGGGTACCCTCCTACACAAACGAAGGCATAGCCCTCAACTGTGGGGGGGGACCCCCCCACGAATCAGACCATAGGTCTCAAACGTGGGGGGGGACCCCCCCCCACAAATGAGGGTATACCCTCAAATGTGGGGGGGACCCCCCCACAAATGAGGGTATACCTAAAAAATGGGCGGAGTCCCCAAATTAGCCATTCAGAGCTCTGGATTTGGACCAATAGCGTTTCGGCTCGTATACTACAATGTACCAACCTACCAATCGTTTCACTTACCCACAGTTTAGTTCGTTAATTAGTCTACTCACACAAGTTTATTGAATGAGTCACGTGTAATTCATTCCGACGATAAATACTAGTGGACAACTGTGATTTTTTCATTATTCATTTTCCAATTTCGGTAAAATATGGGGGTTGTCTTGTCACTTTTTACAATTAATGTGAATTGCTGAAACAGATGCGATTGCGTCAGATTTTGAGCGTGCTAACCGCCGCGAAGCAGGACTCAACCTATTCTGTTCGTATTGCTGTTTGTTTTTATTATTTTTTTGTTCACGAGTTTATGAGGAGTACACATTGATGTGGGTCCCATACAAGTACCTACTTCTGTCTTGGCCCTCTGAACACAAATTTGACGTCCATTTTATTTAGGACTCTCGAAGATCCCCTAACGACCCCACCCTACCCATAGGGTAACCCTGCAACATCGGGGACCCACATAGCGATCGACCGGAGGCTCCGGCTCCGGCTCCGGCAAAAAAAGTGCCGGAGCCGGAGAATTTTTACTGTTCAAACTTTGGCAAAAAGTTCAAATTTTGAGAAAAAAATCACAAGGTTAATGAAGCGGTTAGTCGGTTACAGTACTTATATTACTGCCAGTTGTAATAAAAGTGACTACCCTGCTATAGCATTATGTATTTTTCCTGTTGGGCCACAGCCCAACAGGTCTTTAATTTTGATTTTGGTATCTTAACACACTGCTAGCGTAAAAGTGTCAATGTGCGGAGTGTGTTTTACACGTCTCTTATCTCATCTTTGCATCTGTCACAACGACAATGCCTTGTATTTTAATAAGTTGCTGCTTTCGTGGTTGTTCAGAAAGTAAAGCGAAAAGGCAAACAGTTTCGTCTCCAATTGACTAAACTCGGCTTAAAAATCAAAAGTTTCTCAGTTTCTCACACTTATTTCCAGGGGCTGCTTCCGAGACCCCTATAGGCCTGTAACTAACGTGACTTAGTGATTTTAACTTTAGTTTTAGCTCTAATGTGTTAGAGCGGTCAAATTTAATACATTGTTTGCAGGTGCTGTTATTTCGCAAATTTTTGTGTTAAAATAGCAAAAAAGTTCATTTTTACCCATTACAAAAAATCGAAACGTCATTCCACGCAAAGTTTTTTCCCTGGCTACGCGACTGATATACGCCTAATTTACAGATGTCATGGGGGGCGGTAATCCCCGGAAACTAGTGATATTTACGTCATTGTATCTTCTACAAAGTGCAATCTTTTCCAAATATGTCTATTTTTTGGGCGTAGGTTTATGCACAACGCTTCTTAACAATTTTGCAACGTGCGACTAAATGGAGGAGGTTCAGACGGACACCCTGAACAACCCTGACTTCTGAGTCCTAGTCCTGACTACGACCCTTTCACTGCCATACTGGTCAATTTGACCAATTTTTTACTTTTTATCAAGGTTGATGAAATTTTTTTGTGAGATCACCCAAAACTGGGAACAGTCAGTGGCCAACAACGTATGAGTGTGTAACATAAATGGGGCGTTGACTGTTGACAAATTAAAGAATGCTGTTTCGACAAAAATTGAAATTTTTTTCACAATTGTCAACATTTTTCACTAATTAAAAATTTTTTTAAAAACACTGCCTCCGGCTCCGGCTCCGGCTCCGGCATTTCATATCCGGCTCCGGCTCCGGCATTTCATATCCGGCTCCGGCTCCGGCTCCGGCAAAATTTTACCTCCGGTCGTTCGCTAGACCCACACCAAAGTTTCGAACCAATCGCCCCAAGAAACTTCGTAAAATCACATTATGACGGCTTGCTAATGAGAAAAAAAACAACTGAAGTAGTCAGGTGGCTGCAACAGGTAGTTTTCACTAGTTTAACGGGTTACTGACGGTAAGGAATCCTCTATTCTAGGCATAGGCAGAGCAGTCTCTATTCTTGGCAAAGGATTGTCTATTTTCGGCAAGGACATCATAATATTGTTCTGGCGTCCAAATTACTTATAAACCCCAAAGTCTAAGTTTCAAAATTTGGACCCAGAACACCCTAGGGGGGTACCCTGAGGGGGGTTATACAGGGGTTCAGGGGGTCCTAGGCAAAAATAGATCTCGGTCTCGTGTTCAGGGGCCCAAATTAGCCCTAGAAACATCAAAGTCTCAATTTCGATAATTTGACCCATGTTGACCCACTAGGACCGGCAGCCTGGGGGGCTATGGGGCATTCCAGCGGAATTTTAGGCAAAAATTAACCCAAAATGCGTATTCAGGACCCCGAATTATCCATAGGAGCGGTTTTTTTGCAAAAAAGACTGAAAAAATTTTAGACCCAAAAAGTAGCCAAAAAGTCCTAGAAAAAGAGAATTCCTAGGGAACACATTTGGGGGCAGTAGGGGACTCCACGGGGGTCACAGCCAAAAAATAACCCCGAATCCGGAATCGGGACCCAAATTACCCCAAGAAAAAAAATTAAAATTCCAACACCCAACAAATTTTCAAGTTCACAAGGGTCCCCCTTTGAGAACTGAACTTTCAAAATTCTTGGGGGTCACGTGACCCGGCACCCTGTGCGGTGAGGGGTCACCCAGGCGGGGGATACAAGTACTCGTGGGGGGACCCTCCCACCAAAGTTAGGGACCAATCCTCCAAGTGACCCCTGAAAAAAAGACCCACGATTTTTCCAAGAAAAAAATAAAAAATCCAACAGGAAAATGAATTGGAATGAAATGAATACAATGGGTTGCACCCCAAGCTCCCCTGGGGTCGGAAACTGAACAATAAGTCAATAACCCTTGCCCGGACGGCAACCCAAAAACGACACGGACACGACAAAAACAAAGATACCCTATTTGTTGCTTCGCAAATTATCGGCAACCCTACAAACTTACAAACTTGAAACTTATAGCAAATAGCAGCAGTAAGCGAAAAGCGCTAGAGGACAGGCAGACACTCGCCACAGTCACGGATGGGCAGCCGAAACGCTATTGGTCCAAATCCAGAGCGCTGAATGGCTAATTTGGGGACTCCGCCCATTTTTGAGGTATACCCTCATTTGTGGGGGGGGTCCCCCCCACATTTGAGGGTATACCTTCATTTGTGGGGGGGGGGTCCCCCCCCACGTTTGAGACCTATGGTCTGATTCGTGGGGGGGTCCCCCCCACAGTTGAGGGCTATGCCTTCGTTTGTGTAGGGGGGTACCCCCCCCCACAGTTGTGGCCTTTTTCGGGAGATAATGGTCGCAGCATGTCCGCGGCGACCAAGCTGGGGTCCACAAGAGTGTCACACTCTTGTTATTATGGACTCTTGATAATAGTGATCTGTGTTATAGCGGTATATGGTCCATAGTGCACACTTTGTCTACGTGTGTTGCAGGCGCAGGCGGCCTCACGTGCTCCAGTCAGCACACTGGCCGCCATTACAGCCGTTTCATTGTTACATTTTGCCATGATCGGTCGGGTTGGGGGTTTTTTTGTTTTTTTTGCCCAAAGTTATATTTTGCCGGCATTTTTATCACCGTTTTCAGCGATTATTCCTAGTATGTGCTGAATATGATGTTAACTGGTAAATTAAATGTGTTTTTGACAAATTTCAGGCAATAGCACGTGAGGCCGCCTGCGTGCTGATTGGAGCACGTGCAAGGGCCACCAGCCAATCCGAAGCGAAGGTCGCTTCTGATTGGCTACCCACATGTTGCATAAAACGGCAACATGCGGGCTGGAAATGACGAGCGCATCTGCCTGCGCTATAACACAGGCAGAAAGGAGAGTGTCTCACTCTTCCTCTATAAAGAGTGAGACACTATTATGTACTCTTGACCAAAGTTGTACGGTGACACCGATTTGACTACCAAAAGGATGTCTAACTGTAACAGCATTGGCCTTCATTATAAGTTCTGAACGAATTTCTTTGTAGTTTACTGGAAGCCACCTTATTACTAGAAACCTTATTAGGTTTATACTGTGAAAATCTCGAATGACGATACACCATTCATACGTAAGCCGTGTACGAAGTACGAAGTAATTATGTACGAAGTAGGCAAAAAAGTTAAACTTTAACTTTAACTGAATTTAAAAAAGTTAGGGGTCTTACTTTAACTTTAACTTTAACTCCAAAAAAAGTTAGAGGTCTTACTTTAACTGTAACTTTAACTTAAATTAAAACAACCTTACTTTAACTTTAAATTAAAGTTATTTTAAAAAAGTTATATAAAAGTCATTAATTTTCGGCTTACTTTAACTTAAATTGATGTCTGAGCCTTACTTTAACTGTAACTTTAACTTAAATTGAAGCAATGGCCTTTACTTTAACTTTAACTTTAACTTTAACTTAAATGAAAATGGTTTGACTTTTTTGCCCTACGAAGTAGTCTTATAATCGTATATTCTTATCTTCAGTATGCATTACGATACGACTGGCTAACTGGCGTGATTTTCTATTGTAAATTTGATCGCAAGACGACAAAACGGCTGTAAGTATTAATCGACCCTAATGTGCATACCGGTAGGAATTTTCAAATGTGCTTAGAGTTGGCAGTTGCAGGCATTGGCGTCATCATGCGAACAGTATGATACCAACTGTAGAAATAACAACAAATTTTTGAATAAATAAAAGACGTCATTAGAGCATCTGACAGGAATTTGGTTAATGAAAAGAGGCACGTCAAAACAAATTAAATGAGTCGCTTTGGGTATTCAGTATCTACAGATTCCCACTCACAGGATGCAACTTGAATGGACATATATCAGTAAACAGAGCACGTTTTCATTGTCACGAAATAACGCCACAATTTTTGTCTATACAGCGTAGGGTACTGTAAAGACAAGTTATAGTTCGACATGCTCAGTGGGGTCGTAGAGGTTTTGCCAGACATGTAGTGTTCAGTCGTCCGAGGCACGCACGGCCCGTAAAATTCCGGCCCAAAATATATTCTGATCTCTAATGTGCTACGCATTTAAGGCCTATTCACACGAGGGCGCATTTTGCTCCACGGCGCACGCCATGGCGCACACCATGGAGCGTGAGCAGGGGCACGAGCGGGCGCATGAGCGGGCGCAATCTATTTCCACACTGCCTGCTGCATTATTTCACACAATGCAGTAGGCAAGTGTGCGTGTGCACCCGCTTATGCGCCCACTCGTGCGCCCGTTCATGCACCCGCTCATGCTGCCTCGTGTGAATAGGCCTATACCGAGTGTCATACTCTTGTACTCTTGGTTTCTAATCCATAATGTTTTTGACTGTTTGAGACAAACATAGCTCTAAGACGAAAAGTTAAATTCATACAAAATTTCTGTCATTTATCATCGCAGACAGCGACCTTACAAAGAGTTCAAGTATCCACGCGCTGATTGCTTAGTGAATACCCAAAACTCCTGTTGAAAGGTATGTGATTATGTGATTCTTAAGGGGCGCATGTGCCTGTTGTCGCTTTTTGTGGCCAGATCGCAGAGTAATGAGTATCTTGCTGTTATGCTGCAGGGAAACATTGTACATATATATGTTAAAAGAAAGCAATAAATTTCGGCGCCGGGATTCGAAACCGAGCCGCTCGCGCCGACGTCGAGAATGCTAACCACTACACCACAGCCCCCAAAGTCTCGTAGACCCTGTTTCTCATCTACATTACACATACATATATACATATATAGATACTTTTGCTCCGATGGAAGTTTGTTTCACACTCCTACAAATCTATATTCATATCTAACTATATAAACAATTAATACACTCTCTACACCCTGGCTTATTCTAAGCATGCATTCCTACTTTACCTAATTATTCGCATAGCACTGCAGAGCTATGCTGGCCAACTTTCTGAGGGCTGTAAATAAATGAGGATCGGCCTCGGCACGCGATACAGTGGCTACATAGCAACAAAGACAACTAGGTCTGTGTCTATTGGCTCAGAGGACTTAGGCTTTGTTATCAAATGCAATGTAATTATTTCAAGAAGTTTTTCTGCATCATTATCGCACAAAGATTAGATTTTGAGCTGTGTTGTTGGCTAGATTAAATAGATGTGTGCGCTTTGATGTTGTTATAGTGATGTTATTTTTTTAGTGTGTAAACTTGCGTCTGTTTATAAATGAGCGACTCGTTATAGATTTATGATAAAGTAATAATAAGACAAATTTGGGTGACAAATAGTTAAGATACATAGATAATACTGGAAATTAACCTTTTAATGCTCAGTGGATCATGTGAGATACCTCGTGATGAACTACCAAATCTGGGACTTTAAAACTTGACTATGAGCGGATCTTTCTAATTATTACTTGTATGCTGATTTAGATTTATTGCTCAAAGAAACGTGCTTGATGGGAACTGTCGCGCAATTATAAACATACAACTTTGTAGAACTTAACAGTATTTCAACGACACTGAGAATGTATCGACATAGAAAAGGTGAGCAAGATTGTAATTTATAGTGTCAAGAAAAAGAAGGGGGATTCTTGCTAAAAAAGGCATCATCAGATTGACTCGTTGGAGATTTGAACCATCCTTCGACTCGATTCGATCTAGCAGTCAGCACCCATTTGAGTTACTGGACCAATGCTTATATAGCTGCCGTAAATCACTTTAAGTACTCTAACGGGCCTACCTTACTCCACAGCAATCGATCTGAAGGAATCAGAAGACGAGTTATAACCCGTCATACTTTAGATCCAGCAAAGCTAAAAAATAAGTATGACTTGTATTAACAACAGTATATACATAATAAGAAGAGTGTGACATTGATTTATTAATTATTATAGACACTTGGTATTAAAAACAAATACTTTAATTTAGTCTTTTTAATCTATTTAATCCGACTAATCGTTAATCCATGATTCCTCTTTTAGACAGCGAACTCCTGGCTCGCAGTAACGAGCCGATTCCTTCGCTCCCCGGAAGTCCCGTTTACAGACCCAAGCCCAGCCCGAAATCCAGTGTCAAGGGTCGATCTAATTCCAGTGATACGGTCGCAGCCAAATTGCCCAAGCCATTCGCGCGTACGAGCTCACTTTTAGTGCCCTCGGAAAAAGTGTTCAGTCCCGAGCCGAAACGGATTTCGGGAGAAGACCCTCCCCTGGAACCGCCGGTCGAAACGGCTGATGAATGGATGGACGCTGGTCGAATCAGCACCTTGCCGCAGTATAAACTACTTTACACTGAGCAGCAGAGCTTGCAACCGCAGACTGTGGCTATCCGATTGATCATGCACTTTGGGGGCGTGTTCTTTGAGGAGCAAACGGTCACTGAAGAGGAAATGAAAAATCATTGCAAAGGTAACATATGTAGGCCCGAATTCACATACCTAGTGTTATTCACATACTAACGCTAAGTTAAGCGTTAGTGTTTGCTAAGCGATTAAATAACCTTAAAAGTTTAAGTATGTGAATAACAGTTCGCGCTTATAAGCGTTAACACTAAGTGTAAACACTAAGTTCAATTGTTAGTGTTAGTATGTGAATAGGTACGGGTCATTGTGTTGTAACTGAGAAATAGGGGCTACGAGATTTGGGAGCTGTGGTGAAGTGGTTAGCATTACCGACGTCGACGTGAGCTGCCCGCGTTGAACTCCTGCTGGCGCAATTTTTTTTTTAAATTGGGTCCTTTTTGTTTAACAATTGAAATTCCGGAGCTGAAGTTTAAAGTATGAGATTATTCAGATTACAGATTTATAAAATTTTGATTAATGTCGTTAATGTCGGTATTCAGCCACTGTTTTTAAAGCCGATATTTTTGATACTTTTGTATCCGATACTTTTGAATCAATGGCTTATTTAGTTTCAATGTTTTCCAAACGCTCTAAACATCTGTATTCAAGGCTAGGTTAGCTTTAACATAATTAATACGGTAAATTTTAGTTTATATGGCAAATTTATGTCTATATTAAATCTACGAACTTAATCGAAATAGGTACTAAACTTTATAGGCATTTGCACAGGTTCGTTATTTTTTGTTTTCTGTTTATACATTGACCGTTAACGTCTTTGCATCAACATATGGAATCCGCTGAAATAAATGTCGCTTGTGTCAAGGCCAATTGGATTGCTGGGAGGTGCCCCAGCCACTAGACGGGCCCCAGTAAACATGACACAGAAACGTAGTCAACAGAGGACACTCTTTGGAATGGAGTTTTGGACATATATCTAGGAAAAAACCCGTCTGTGTACGGACTAGAAATCTAGTGGCTGGGGTGGGCGACACTGGAAAGCCAGTAATTTCGGGTCTTGCGCTCCCCCAGCGTGACCCTCGGACTGTTTTGTGGCTCCCCACGGCCAGGGACATGAACATTAACACATAAACGCATCATCTATTGCCTGCTGTTTAGCCACAGGGCAGTTCTCTCGACCTTAGGAAGGTTGAGTGCGGTTTGTGTAGTTTCCGAACTTCTCTGTAACCGTAAGGGCGGCAAAAAAATCGAAATAGCTGTTGGTTTTCTATAATTTACTGAAGCAAGAATACAAACCAAAGAAGACTTGATACATGTTTGAGCACCAGTTCTAGATTTAGGCTCGATTCATACTTACTGCCGTATGTCCGTTCAGCCTGCAGAAAACGTCACTAGCAGCCTAGTGCAGTGGATCAGCCAGCGCCTGTGTCGTCATTATTTCGTCATTTTGTCGGCAGAACGGACATACGGCTGTAAGTATGAATCGACCGTTAAAGTTAGCTTGTTCAGCTTCTTGTGTAAAGTGCAGTTTTCTGTTAATTTCATACATTCAAAGTTTGTTTCAGATTTGCCCATGGAAAAGCTTCCCGCGATGTATCTTGGCCCAGAGATTATTATATGCGGCTTTGGAACAATTAGTCGACATTTGGGACTCACTCTTTGTAAGTAAGGTGCTAAAATTTGCGTATATGCGTAAATTTTGTGACCAAATTCATTGGAATATCAGAGCTATTGCTTAAAACTATGTAATTTCTATTTAAAGTTTTGATTTTAGGTATTTTTTGGGTGCACCTTCTTAAAGCCCAGTTCACTTCCAGAAAATAATCCAAAGCGATTGCATCCATTCTTCACAGCAACCAAAGTTTGTCCTTGTTTTGTTCTTGTCTTTATGTTTTTTAGGACAGGTATGAACTGGCCCTAAGTATTAAGTATTAAGTATTAAATAATCAAACTATTTCAAACTTCTGTTTTATTTCTTTCAGGCCTTTGCCCCGAGAGTTCGTGGGAACAAGCTCTCGCTGATCAAGCGGTCAGTCGGCTTAGAGCGTTCATAAAACAGCTCGACTTGATGTTCGCCGCTGGAAATGAAAATCATGTAAGAAAAATATAACATACGAAGTTAATACTAATCAAGTTTTTAAGTTGAAAATCAGATTATCGATAATGATAAAATTTTATAAAGATGACAAACTTATTATAAACTAAATTTCATATATTATGTTCCTCAATAAACTACTGTAGGTAATTGAAAAAAACAGTTGAACAAAAGTTTGTTCACTTTTATATAGCATAGCAACCAGTAAGGTATCTGTATTTTGCCGAGGTGTTCTAGTCGGCTGTATACAGTAAATAAAATCAAAACTGAGTCGCAAAATAGTAATTTTTGCAAATTATGTTTTAATTTTTTGAAAAACATTGTCTAAAATCTACCTAGTCTTAGAAAAATACGTGTCATTAGTAAATAACAATTGATAAAATAAATAAATATTGCGTTTTAGCATTCGATGTGGCCAGAAATTTATGACAATTTCGGGAAAGCGTTTTTGCAGGATCTGGAAAAAATGCTCAAAAACAGCGGACATGAGTGGTTTGCTGGTGACCAGGTAATTTTAATTTAAAAAAGTTAAAGTATTCAAACTAATAAGTTTATTACTTGATTTTACATTTCTGGCCAAACTAAATTATGAATCAAGTACAAACATGTAGGTTTGTAGTTTGTACACGTGGCTTCGGTCTAGGGGGGGGGGCTTGTCATGAGTTTTTCGAAACGTTAGGGAGGACTTATCCCGACATTCCGGGAGCTTGAACTGACAACAACGCAAAATTTTCCAATTTTTCCCAAAAATGAAAACTTCTTTGCAAAATTCGGATATTTTTAACGATTTTTTCACTTTTTCTTCACTTTTGAAGCATTTACAGCGATCTAGGGCCATTTTTGAGTTTACGACCACTTTTTTACACCACCAAAAAGGGGAGCTTGTCCCAATGGGTTAAATCTGAAGAAGGGCTGTTCATGAATCTCAAATCTGCGCCCCCCCGGACACCCCCGCATCTGCATCTGTGATTAAGTAAGATAAAAAATACTCGACAAGCTATCTTTATTTATTTACAAAAATATCATTCTTTATAATATTATTTAGCTTTCTTGGGCGGATCTGTGTGTTTTTGCCATACTGTGGTATCTCATCAAATTTATCGATTCCAAATTGTTAATTGATCACGAAGTCTTACAGAAATTTGTTGATAATATTTCTCAATTGCCACCCGTTTCATCATATCTGAAGCAAATCGACAACGGCTCAAATTAACACTTGTGATTGTTGAAAGTTATTTTTGAACTAAATTGTAATGAACGTGATTTATAAGTTTTTGCCAAGTTTGATTAACTTGATCAGTTTAAGGCCGGTGCACCAATGAAGATAAGGCAGTTCGCGCTCAATTTAATTTAAAATTTAAGCGTTACAAATGGAGGCTTAGCTGCGATTTAGCTAACGTCTAACTAAACTGATTTAACTGGAGTGTAGCTTAGGCTCAGCCTTAGACTTAAGTTAAACTTAGTAGTAGTAAAGTAGTATATTTATCATAGCATAGGGTTATACTTTTACAGTCGTCGCTGCGAAATCAGTTTCGGAAGAGCATAGAGTTTGGCGTAATTTTCGCAAATTATATATTCGAGGCTGGAAGTATAATTTTTTCTTGTGTGTATGTATCTATGTTATTGCCTGCTCACGTTGATAATGAATAATGAGTTCTTATAATTAATTATCAATTAAACTATAATACCGTAATGTAATAACCCATGTTAACAGAGTTAACAGGCTATTTGCTATAGCTTTTGGACTATCCTGACGCTGACGGTTAAACACCTTTCATGGTTTTTACAAAATTAGCCTTTATGTACTTCAGGATTAATTTTTCTAGTTTATTTGTGAACTAGTTAATTATGTTGGTTAATACTGACACAGTATACTGTATTTTGGGCAACCACAGACCAAACTTTGAGAAACAAGGCAAAAAGGTTGTTTATTGCAAAAATAAAATACAAAAGAATACATAACGTTACAAAATCAAACTAAAAAATTAGTGATATTTTTAACTGGTTTGCAAGGTTGGGCACCACAGCCAAAACAGGGGTGGAAGAATTTCATACAAATCCCAAAGACAGAGTACAATAGTAATGCTCTGAGGTCAACGTGTTTGTTTCTTTGTACTGACAGTTTTTAATTTTTATCTATTACAATATTGACTGAAATTCTACTAACAATTTTCGTAAGGTACTTCAAAGTCATATTAGTTATTTAAAGTTTTAAATATTATTAACTATAGTCTGACCAAAAAATGCTGGCCCCTTAGACAAAACAGGTGGAGGGATTTTTGTGACTGCCCGCTGTAATCTTGATGCTCACAATTTTCTTTTTGTAATAAAATCGCGTATTCTTTTTGTCTCACGGTGCAGGATTTTTCGGTCAGACTTTCGTTACAGTTTTAAGTAACTGGCTAGTGAATGAAAATTAATTAATGTAATTAATTCGTCAATTGGTACTCTAAATTAATAGAGAATGTCAACATTTCCGTCATCGTATTTCTCATTCAACCGTTTTCGCCAACGTCGCCATCGAGTCGATACTCCCCAGAATTCTCTAAAAAAGTTATAACTTTGAGGCATAAAATACAAAAGCAGAGAAGAGAAAGTAAAAAAGTAAAAATTTAATCAATCAAAATTAATTAATAGCAAAATATCAATAAGCAAAAGGTCAATGTGTATGTACCTTGTACGATTCGCCTGTTTATTTCTCTGAGTAAGTATTTTCATAAACATAAACTGGATCAGCTTAACTAGATTAACTTCAATTAACCCAGAATTCGTTATCGTTGATAAAAAGTTTGAAAAAAGACTGTTTATCTTCTGCACTCACTTTTGAAATTTTATTTGTTGTCGTATGTTGCTATCAAATCAATCCTGAATTAATTAATTAATTAATTAATTAATTAATTGAAATTAATCTTTTTAACCGAATGCTTTCAATATAATTAATAAAAAGACAACACTGTCAGTTATCATGTCAAATATTTAGCTGCTAAATTTTTTAAAAATCAAAACATAACTCACAAATGGGGATAAATTTCGTAATAGAATATGGCACCGACAATTGCTATGATTGTGAGCGTAAGGAAAATGCACAAAGCGATGATTATTATCAGAAACATTCGTCGCTAGAAGAAAATCATTAATTGATTACAGCGAGCGGTTGAAAAATTGCGTCATTTTTCACCAAATTTTAAGCAACTTTTTACTATACATTACTCACCCCACCCGCTCTCATTTGAGTTGTCTTGTTGGTGCACAATGCACAACAGATTAATTACTTAATTACTTATTAAGGAGATGATTACGTTTTCCAAGTTTTTGGTTGAAGAACTTCATCATAACGATCTGTAAACTCTAAAGATTATGTAGCGATAATTTTACTTAAACTAAATTAAGACAGTCCATACTATTTGTTTTTTTAATTTGTCGAGTGCGCAAATTAAGGTAAAAAAGCGACCCCAAAAATAATTAATTCTTTTACCAAATGTTTCATTACCTGACGTTCTCTTTCAATTTTTCTCATTGGATTCGGAATGCTCATTGAAAGTACTTCGTCTAAAAGATATTTGAGTTATTGACATTTGCTTTATCCAAGTTTAGCATTGCGTATCCTACTTGATCTCTCCTTCAATCGATGCAGCAGTCAATTATTTATTGAATTGCTTTCATTCATTTTCGAATGAACTAAATTTTGAGAAAACTACAACAAACATTAGTGATTATTTAGTTGAGTTTTTATTTCTCATTGTAGGTATATTCTCATTTGGTAGGTATACAACGGTTATACCTATGGCTGCCTAACTAGAAAAAAAGGTAATTATCACCTGTTATGAAGTTACATAGTAAACTCAAAAACTTTCCCGATGATCGTTGATCATGATCTATGATCAATGATTGATGAGGTTATCGTTTCGATAGATCGTTTACATTGAGTGATGATGTCTTAACCATTTAATGCATAATGTCGTATCAGAACAACACTGTTGCAGAATATTTAACACTAGTAGTGAAACCCATCGGCATAATGTTTCACAGAATCAGTGTTTGTTGAAAACTTTTCTTGAAAACAATGAAATGGTACCTACCCAATCTCAATCTCAAGACAACTTCTCACCAACACACGGCGTTCCCTGAGTGCTGCAGTATGGGGTGCAACCAATTTGATGACGAGTGTCATTGTGGCAAATGCTGATTGTTCGCCACGGACAAGAGAATTGCAGTGGCACCTCGCAATGCAGTTCGCACAGTTCGCCATAGAACTGTTCCGTGCATTGCATTGTGTAGGAGAGTTGTAAACTGAAATCATAGTTGCTGGGAATCACACAAAGTATCATTCTTGAATGAACACGAAAAATAAAAAAATTTTGTGTTTGTGAAAAAATGCACGTGAAATTGATATTCATAAGAGATTACTTTTAAAGATATTTGATATTTGCTAACTTTAACATTTTAATAACAATAAATATGCCAATAAGATAAAACGCTTGACACCAATGATAATAAGCAACGGATGTCTGAAACTACGAAAATACGAATCAAGACAAGTCATATGTCGAAGATTCTTGAAGTGTGTTAAATTACCCAGTAAGATTTAAGTTTAACAAACGACAAATAAACTTTGGAGAAACCAATACAAAAAGCGATCAGTTGGTTACTTTGAGGGCAAAAATTTGCGGTCGCCAAAAACGGTGGCTGGCTTCGGCACCATGTGATTATAAACATCAGTGAATTCCAGATCGAAACCATCGATTTCCTGTGCGCTTCCTGACGGTTCCCAATCTTCGGCTTGTATCTCGGCGTATAATGGCTGAAAAAATATTTGTTATTCAACTTACTTCGTCACTGATTGAATTAATAACTGTTAGCTAATATTTATTAGCTGATGTTAAGCTTCAAAAAACCTTGCTTATAAAGCGAAGGTTATGGACAATGGAGGCGGCGAACTTGTGGTTGAGAATGTACCACTACACCAAGTCTTTAACACCATAATTCTCATTTACAGCATGAGATCACACTAATACCTATGAATACTGAAAAACATAGATATAAGCTAAGACATTAGGTAATTCAGTAAATTGATTTGAAAACAAACCACAACTTATGCTAACCTGCCATTTTCCTTTGAAACTGTACTGTATTGGATTGTCGATAACGCCCAACTTTGTGGAATTTTCTAGTTGTAGCACATCTACATCATCAGCTATCTTTTCCGTGCGAACTTTGAACACGCATAAATCTTCATGCGATGAATGTCTACAACCGATAAATCCAATAATTTTTTTATAATACTGCAACCTTGTACACCTTATTGTTTTTCAGTGCATCAGTGATTATGTACTAAAGTGTGTTGCGAAATGCGCAGAGAATCTACACCTTGAGGGCCGCGTATTTGTTTAACAAAATGTAAACAGGTAGACCAAAGACTACGAGTGCATCTACCTACTCCAGAACACCGGCTGGCAGTTTTCTTTATAGAGCTAGACACTATTATGTATTCTTAGTTCAATCAGTTTATTCCCAATTTATAGAGGTCAGGCAGACTTATCATAATCGACTCTAATCTAGAATAATAAATTAATACTTAATTGACAGCCAGCGGAACATGGATTTTCAAAAATAAAAATGAAAATTCTCACTTGAAACAAATGACAAATCCTATATCGCATTCGTGATTTTTCCAATCACATGGGGCGCCTGATTTCAGAGTGCCGTGGGACTCGTAGTGAAGAAATTTGAGGAAGAAGATTCCATCCTGCTTTGTGGTCAGTATCAGGACCTATATTAACATGAAAATGAAATTACTTTAAGGTGAGTGCTTTCGACAGCGAAAAGTGACGAACGTTGCTGGAATGTGACAAACAAATATATTTTTTTGTGGGGAGTGCAGGTTGTGAAAACGTAGAGTATGCCTCTCGGGGGGGGGGCTCAAAGAAATTGGTGAGTTTGGGGCACGGATGGTGTATTTCTAGGTAGTTTTTGAATATGGAAGTACAACAGTTAGTCTTCCAAAAGTTACATTGTTTATTTTATCATTTTTTTCACAATTCGGCAAGGCACATCATTTTGCACAAAAGAATAAAGCTCTTTGTATGGAATGAAGACCAGTACTGTTCGAAACTTTGTAGTAGGTTACATAAAAAGTTAGACCCATTGATTAGAATTTATGAAAAATATGATAATAGAATTACTATTTTTTGCTTGAAGTTTTAAAGATTTGTCAGTTTCGTTGATAATGTTAATTCAATGACTAGGTTAGCAAAATAGTCATAGTCGTGAATTGTGATTATTGAAAACTTACCGCGAAAACTATAATATGAAACGCGCTCATCCTTCCATTCGGAGGCTAAAGGAAAAACCAATAACTCACAATTTGCATTTTGTCAGTACTTGCGATACATTAATTTGTTTTGGCTTTCTTACATATTTACTGACGTGTTTAAAATTGCATTTAGCGGACGAAAAATTTTTTCATATCATTAATATACATATACATAGCACAATCACGCTGAAAATTAGCATTTTGTAAAATAACCTTGATTATCCGATTGCCTTAAAAATACCTAGCCAAATTTCAAGATGATATTTTTGTCAATTGAAGTGTTCGTAAAATAGCATCGAAACCGCTAAATATTATTTTGAATAAGACCAAAAAAGATCATAGCCTATCAGTGCAGTGAATTAGTAACACTTTCACCAGATTTGTAACTGTAATTTGACAAAATCAAATGCTCAGATGTGAATTATTCATCAAAAAGCCCAACTGTGCACAGCACTGAAAACAAAAACCTGTGAAAGCAAAACAGCGTAAAATTTTGCTTACGCAATATGGCTTTGTTTAAGCTTATTCTGGACTAGTTACACATAAATGGTGTTTTACAGTTTACGGTCTGATGAGCTGTATTTGGTGTACTATAACTGTTACATTTGTTTATAGTCAATTATTACAGTATCTTAGCAGTCGGGTTATATACGACAAAGTATAATGAAAGTCAAAAGTGTCTAAAGTTTGCCAAGGACATAACGCTGAAGTGCTAAACTTTCTTCAAACTGTACGCACATTTTTTACAAAAGTGTGCTACGCAGATTGATCAACCAACTGCAGCTAGTGACTGAGAAAGTGGACAAGTTATGACCGCCGTATCGTACTCCGTGCAGTCATGAGTGTCTCACTTTTATTTTGGAGGAAAACAAAATGACAAAACAAACAAACTACGTAACAGTTAAACTTTTGCAGTGGCCAAACTTTAGCAAATGTGTAATTACCTTTTGATTAATCAAAATCATTTATTTGTACCTTCTTCTATATGTACTGAGACACTGTTATGTACTCTCGATACTGGAGGGAAACGCAAGGTACCTTTGAGTGCATGTGCATGTGGTTACTGTGTAGCAGTTAGCACCGACCAACCTTCGACAAATGTAGAATTACCTTTTGATTAATGAAAATAATTATTTGTACTTTTCAAAATACTTCTATTTGTTATGCTGCAAACCACGGGGCTCTTGGAATTTAGGCCGTGAAGGCGAGAGCCGAAGGACAGAACTGACCGTACGCCTGAGCCCGGATGGAATGCAGGATAACGGTTGCCGACCGGGGCAAACTGTTCTAAATCGCTCAAAATCAGGCCCTACCTAGGTCCGGGATCACACACGGAATCACACACAACAGCTGCAAAGCCCTCCAAAGGGCGTCTACAAACAGCAATCCCTAAGAAGCCCTAGGGAGGCAGTTTTAGAGTTCAGAATTTTATTGAAATTTCAATATTTTGTTGAGCATCAAAACAATAACAATTTTAAAAACAGGAGAAAACAAATAAAAAATAACTCACAGCATGAAACTACCTCAAGGGGACCTAACCCTAACCCTCAATGGCACGCGGGGCCTCACTACTTAACGCCTGTCATGCACCGGTGCCAAACCCCCCGTCTTCATAAATTGTCTGACTGTCGTGAGCCAGACCACACATAAGAGATATTCAACTTTTTGGTGGGTGCCATATCGGATGCGGGTTAGCTCCCCCATTCAAAGATAATAACGAATATATTGAAATAATTTAAATATTAAGTTTTATTAAGGAATTTAGACGCTACAATTTAGATATGAAGAGAAATTTCAGAATGTTGAAATATTTTCCTATTCATGCGACACGTCATCATTCTCGACGCTCGCAAGCTAGCACAGATAGGCAAAAAGCTGGCAGCCTTTCTATTGTCTCGAAAATACACAAACGCAGCGCAGAGCGCAATTCTACTCACAAATACTGATATTTTAGAAACTGTCAAAAAGTGTGAATCTGCAAGTTCTCAAACGTGAAGATACGAAACCGACGCTATATTTTCGATATAATTTTGACATTTTAAGAGCGGGAAAATCCGCCTCAAATAGGGGTTTAGCCCTAAATATGTAACATATTATTAATACTATGTATTCAGTACCTACTTGCAAATTTGTTCCTAATGACGTTTGTGTTGTTGTGTTGCTATTCAATACGCAGATACATCGATGTCTGCATGGTTGTGTGCCATTAGGGTAATTTATTCCCGTCTTTCACTTAAGCCTAAGCCTGAGCCGAAGTCCATCTAAACCTAAATCATACCTCCTTAAATTAATTAATAATTAAACTGTCTCAATCTGCAAATTCTACTTTTTCGGTAAAAACTGCGCTAAAGTACAGGTATAGAGATCAACGTTTTATGTAGATAATAATAATGCATTCTACCCATTGCACACATGCTTTATTCTTTATTTCTAGTACTGTTGACTTAACTTTTTAAAAGGATACTTAAATAGTATTATATCATACCTGTCTTGAAATATCAGTGCAATAACTAACGACAATAACTAAGTGCACGCTGCTAGAGTTACAGCGTGCCGTATAATCTAGTTATTGCACTGCTGCAGGCGTGCATCTTAGTTATTACACTGCTGTAGGCGTGCATCTTAGTTATTGCACTGTTATTTCAAAACAGTTATAACATAAGTACATTATAATACTTTGTAGCGTGCACTCAGCAATCATTTGCACTGGCACGTGAAGCCCGCGTGCATAAACTCGTGCACTGCGTGCACTCGTTCATGCACTTGGAGCTTCACGTAACAGTGCGTATAAATTACTGAGTGTACTCTACATCGTGCTATAACCTACACTTATATGTTTGGCAATACAATACACATCTTAAAAACGCAATTAGGTTTGCGTTGATGAGTCAAACGCAAAACGAAATTTGTCAATATTTTATTTTGTTTTGAAGAAGAAATATAGATAAATAAATACAAGAATACGTACAATAGAAATCTATAATAATACCACAATGACTAGTATGCATTCAGTTGCATAATATGGTAATGGTTTGTAAAATGTAAATGTAAAATGTAATGTCGAGCTTACATAACTCTTATTTGCATCCAGATAAGTTTTAACACAAAATCTTGTAAAGTTGAATTTTTTATAAAAGTTTTGTGTGTGGTGTTTCACAGTTTTTATAAAATGTGACACAAAGTGTGATTTTTTAATGTATCTAGAGAAAACTGATCTGAGAAAAATGGTTCAGATATGAATGTTTGTTTCAGATAATTATGAGACTAAAAACGTTTTGTCGTCTTTTGTTTGTCACCTTATAACTTTCTAAACTAAAACAATAACAGAACTTCGGACAAATCTTCATAGTTTATAGAATTCACATCAGAATTCTAAATCGCGCATATAGGTAATGGGAATTTAATTATATGTAAATAAATAAAATTTAATTTAGTACATTATACGGAATTTTGATGGGCTGTTAGGTTGGAGTGAATTAAAAAAATTTTCACAATTTTAGCGTAGGTAAACGTATACATTTTTATTAAGTTATATTTTAGTTGTATTTACGAAAGCACAATTTTAGCATAACCTATTTCATGACGCCACCAGTTAAAGTGCTGTGTATTAAGCTTAAACATTAAACTTACACTTAAGCATTAACTTAATTAACATTAACAGCAATTTTTTGCATTTATGTTACTCCTATGTTGAGTTATGAAGTTAATCTAGTTAATCTAATCCAGTTACTATGCATTTATGAAAAGGCCCCAAGTAATCAAAAAGTAATGTTGCTTGCTGCTATATATACCAGTTACGTTAAATATAAATAAAATCTGGTTGTTAATCCTTTTGTGTCCTAGAAGTAAGTGTATTTCAGAAAAATACAATAAAAAACTACAATAAAAAACAAGTTGTTCCTGCTAATCTATACGTCGTCAAAATATAACAATTGGAGACAGTATACACAATTTTAGCAGCAATAAATATAGTTAATCAATATAATGCATACTATGAGTATGAGTAGTAGCATTAAGTGTAAGTTACACCACGATGTAGCGTGCACTCAGTAATTTATACGCACTGTAACGTGAACCAAGTGCATGAACAAGTGCGCGCAGCGGACGAGTTTATGCACGCGGGCTTCACGTGTTAGTAGTAATAGTTGCTGAGTACATGCCACAAAGTGATATAACGTACTTATATAATATCTGCTTTGAAATATACAGTGCGATAAGTCAATAACTGACATGCACGCCTACAGCAGTGCAATAACTAATGCACGCTGCGAATCTAGCAGCGAGCACTTAGTTACTGACGTTTGTTATTGCACTATTTTTTCAAGACAGGTATGATATAAGGATATCTTATACCACTGTTCACAGCACAAGCGGTAGTAGTATGTTTTTGTTAAATGAAAATAATATTTATAATACCTAAAGACTACTTTTGCTCTTGAACGCTAATATGAGTATTTAAGTTGAAACAATTCATGCTTACGGTTGTCTTTTATTGTAAATAAATTTAATGTGTTAAATGTGACATAAATTTATCCAATGCATAATTACATACTCTTGACAGAAACGGTAAATTTATGATGCTGACATGTACTATTGATATAGCTGATAATAAATACATGCAAAGCGTGAATTTTAAGGCGTACAGTAAACTTTTCAGGTGAGTTAAGACTTTAAATCTCCGTTCGAAACAGTTTGTTCACCAAATTTCTTGTCCACTAATCTGAAGGCTTCCAGAAATTCGTTCAAATCAATATAACCGTCTTTGTTGAAATCAATAGAACCAGCTAAATCTTGTATATAATTGGAAGACAGGGGGGTTTTTGTGTATTTGCCCAACAACGTACACGCTTGTTCGAATTCTTCCATTGACACCAAACCTGAAACAAACAAAAAAATTAAATTACGAAAAGCTCCTGCTTAATAATGTAATAATAATCGATCCATTACACACTGGTAATGGTAATCTATTTCAATGCAATGGTAATGTAATGATAATGTAATGGTGATGTAATGGTAATGTAATGGTAGTGTTGTAATGTAATGGTAATGTAAATGTAGTGATATGGTAATGTAATGGTAATGTAATGGTAATGTAATGGTATGTAATGGTAATGTAGTGGTAATGTAATGGTAATGTAATGGTATGTAATGGTAATGTAGTGGTAATGTAATGGTAACGTAATGGTAACGTAATGGTAATGGAATGGTAATGTAATGGTAATGTAATGGTAATGTAATGGTAATGTAATGGTAATGTAATGGTTATGTAATGGTAATGTAATGGTAATGTAATGGTAATGTAATGGTAACGTAATGGTAATGTAATGGTAATGTAATGGTATGTAATGGTAACGTAATCGTAACGTAATGGTAATGTAATGGTAATGTAGTGGTAATGTAATGGTTATGTAATGGTAATGTAATGGTATGTAATGGTAACGTAATGGTAACGTAATGGTAATGTAATGGTAATGTAGTGGTAATGAAATGGCTATGTAATGGTAATGTAATGGTAATGTAATGGTAATGTAATGATAATGTAATGGTATGTAATGGTAACGTAATGGTAATGTAATGGTAATGTAATGGTATGTAATGGTAACGTAATGGTAATGTAATGGTAATGTAATGGTAATGTAATGGTTATGTAATGGTAATGTAATGGTAATGTAATGGTAATGTAATGGTATGTAATGGTAACGTAATGGTAACGTAATGGTAATGTAATGGTAATGTAGTGGTAATGTAATGGCTATGTAATGTAATGTCTTTTTTACAAATTTACAGTCTATTTTGCATAATTCAATTACTGTTGAAGTGAGACACTGTTATCTATTACTGATATCGCGTTCGTGATTAGTTATAACTGACCAGAGTTATCTTTGTCCATGAAACGGAATATTGTTTCCAGAGTGCTTTTATGGCGGTACAGCGCTTCCACTACTCCAGGCGTGTTCTGAAATTTAAAAAATTCTACATGAAATAAACAATTGAAACACTAAAGGACAAATGTGAAAAATATTTAGCATTTGGTTACAAAAAATTACCTAATATTGTGCTATACGTATCTAAACTATTATATACAGTTTATATGTGTAGACTAATATAAACATGAATAATTAATAAAACGGTAAAAAAATCCTGCATAGGTATCATAACTTGATGGTTGCGAATGACTACATTGCAAAGGGTAACGTAAGTATCCTTGTATAACTCCTTGGCAGATTTCCCCCATGCTAGAAATGCACTCTACACGTTTTCGACAGCTTCAGCCTGAGTACTTTGTACAAACACTTGTCCTGCATGGCACTTGGACGGTCTACTTAAAACTTATGAAACTAGGAAATCAAACTCACACCATAAAAATGAACAATTATGTCATTTAGTTAAGTCATCATATTTACTGAGCCACCACTGCCACTTACTTGACTAACAATAGTGTAATCAACAAAACTATGTATCTTTAATGCTCATTACAGTTATTGCATCTGTGACATGCAAATGAACCATTTTGTAGCGTTAGATTAACCTAAAGGACTTCAATTGTAAACCCCTACATGATTGTCGTAAGTCCCTTGCAGGGGTAAAACAGTCAAAATCATACCGCGAGTTGCACTTATGTTTTCACACGTTGCCTGAAGTTGTGTCTTTTTTAAAAGTTTGCCAGTTAAAGAAAGTTTCTACGGTTAGTCTATCCGCACCTCAATGTCAGGGTTATCCATTGAAAGAGCGAAGTCTTCAAAGGTCGTCTTGTAGTCGACCATTTTCAGGTCGCTGGATATTTTGACGAGTCGTGGCGAAAGGGAGTGCCAGGGAAGATTCAGCTTGGTTACCTCCTCCACCGTGTTGCACCAGTCGCGCATTGAAATTTGGCCTGAAATAGACACAACGGGTGAAATTCTAGAAGGGTGATTAAGTTAGTTAAAGTTAAATTTTTTGTTTTGTTTTGTCTCAGTGTTCAACTTTTTTTGGTGATGGTATAATGCTACATAATTGCCACATGTGACAAACAAGCAAATAATCATGGGTTTCCATATAATTTTGATATAATTATTTATGGTACAGTTTTCCAGTCAGCAATTATTAACAATGTGAAATTTAATTTTTTTGTTTGAAGTTTTTGAATCGTCAGCACAATAACAAAGGACAAAAGACCAAACAATTACCTGTAATAGCGAACAACAAAGACACCCACAAAATGAGACCAAAGATACAGGACATTTTCAGTCACACAACAGGAAAAAATATGTTGATACTGAAGCAATATTTTGCACTAATTTTTGCACAAGAATAGTGCATTTAGGTTGGTTTACTAAAGACCTACCTGTATTATTGGGATCCAGGTTTCTAAATTCTGGCTCCAACTGAGCTTTGAATTGAAACAATTTCTCTCGTAAATCCCTGATGGCGGATTGTTCTATCATGCTGAGCCTGAAACAAAAATTTAAAAATCATCCTGTTCACGGTCAACTAGAACATTAATTCTACTACGGATTTATGTAGCCAATATTTTTGACATATCATTATGTATAAATGGCTAAAATGGGAAATCATCACCTATTTTATAATGGGTGCATTTTCATGTGTCATCAACTGAACAGACACTCTATTGTGACAGACTGGCTTTTGGCTTTATCTCTGTTTTGCCTGATCTGCGCCCAGTAGCTATAGCTATAGCCACAGCGATAGATGTGTTTATACTAGCCTATGTCGAGGAAGAATTAGGCTATGGTAGAGGGGGGTCGATTGCTATGATGTTGTTGTCTGCAAGTGGTGCAGTTTTCACTTTGCTACATAAAAACAAAGGGCGGAATTATGTTATTCAGTTGGTAATTTGGTATACATTAAAATGAAGCCTTCATAAAACTCTACTATGTTAAAAAGGCGTCATAAAATTACCAATTAGGTTGCCCTACCTTTGATGAGCAGTGACCTTTTTGTGGACCTTAGTGGCCATGTATTGCACAAAGTGTGGCTGCAAGCCCTCCCCACTGAGCTGCACGTACGCCCCCCGGTTGCTTCCCAACTCGTAGTAGTTTGAGGCAGAGAATAAAGTGAGCACCTACAACACAGTTATATGCTGTACTGTTCCCATAACGTGGCTCACTGTCGCATCGGTTAGATTCCCACCGCCAGCACTTTGATGCCTCAGATACAATCGTGTGTTCTTTCGCAGTTCCTACATGTTTCATGGCTTACTGAAGGAGTGTCGATTCATACTTAAGGCCGTAGTGTCCTCCTATGAAACAATCACGTCATGTAATCATGATCAGCTTGCTGAGTGAACGGACGTACGGGTTTAAGTAGAAGTCAATACTAATGCTTGCTATTAACTAAGACTAATAACACATAATGAAATATTTGCAACCTACTGTTATGAAACCAGGCAACCTTGAAAGCTCAACAGGCATATATGCTGCTAAGTACGAATCAGTTTTAGTCTCAATTTTATCGGTTGGCGCACATGCGGCTAATGCAAATGCAGTCTTAACGAAACTATTAAACCATTCATTAGAAACTCACCCTATCATCATGAGTATATTCGTAACCCTCATATTTGCATTCGTGAGATCGTATAATGAGATCTAGGTTATTCTTGGAAAGGAACTCCTTGGTCACGTCTGGGCCCCAGTAGGACCCACCGCCGCGGAACACATTTGGGTAGCAACCATCTTGCGGCTTGGGGTCACTCCACAGGACGTCCAGGATCTAAAAAATAAAAACAAAAGAAATAAAAAACAACAAAAAATAATGACCATTAGATCAAGTTACAGATGAATACATGGTAATATGGCACTATAATTATACGATCACAGCAATAATATGTTCTGTAATCTATTGCAATTGCTTTCAGTCTTCTTTGACTTGTTTTTCCAGTTCTAGTTCCAGTCTTCTATTTTTTCCTTTAGTTACTAGTTATTGTAGTTCATCACGATTGTAGTTAATCACGATTGTAGTTCATCACGATTGTAGTTCATCACGATTGTAGTTCATCATGATTGTCTACATTCTACAATAATGCGTACCTGTTTCCATTCTTCCACGTCGATGCTTTTCTGTCCGTTATCTTCCACCACTGGCGGTCGCAACGCAGAAAAGTACTAAAAATACAAAACATTGTCTGCTCCATTTTATCTTCTATATAAAGCTAAACTATAAAACATTCTGCACAGTGTAGGACTAAATTTTATCGAACCGTATGTCAAATACATACATAACTCTTTTTTATAAAAAAATCAACAACTCGGCTAACTAGAGTCACTCCCAGCAGAATGGAATTTGAAACCAACCAATGTATGTAAACTACTAACGTCGACAGACCAAACTAGAAACATCATGTGTGACCTTATGTCTGTTGATGGTAGCCAAGTATCCAATGTCAGTCCTGTCGGAAATGCCCCCGTGGGCCACGAACACGCGATGGTCGATCACTGTGGCGATTGGAAGCCAGCTGAACACATCTTCGAACAGTCGCGTGATTTTGGTTGAGTGTTGCTGAAAAATATGTGAAGTCTGTGAAAAGCAAAAATGACGTGATAGGTATTAAAAAATTACTTTTTTACTAAACTTTTTACTAAAGTCGCCATGTCGGTTTCAAGATTTAAAATAAGTCAAAGCCCGTCTTGTACTTTCGTTGTCATTTTAACTTTCTGAGCTTGTTCTAGTGCGCTTTTCAAACGTTCCTCTTGTCTTTATAAATGAATGAGCATAATTTGTTTTGGGTATTCATAAAGTAACTGAGCAAATGTCCAGACAAAGCTCACCTTGTATTTATTCATGACTTCTTTAATGAAGCCGTACCTGCAACAAAATTTAGAACAATTTGTACTGATATCCATGAGTATCCTAAAGATTGTGTCAAAATCACGTTCGTATAATAATTTAGATAATTTTCTTCCCTGTTCTAGCTTATCTTGTTCTGATCGGCCGGACCGATAAAATAGCGCACTAACGTCTTGATTCTCGCTTCTCAAATCAAGGATGTGTCTTGATTTCACGTGAGGGTACCCCCTGAAATTAAGACGTTAAAGCGCTATTTCGGCCGGAGCATCGGTCAGGCCGATTTATGTACTCTTGCTAATATGTACTCGTAACATTATCATAGGTGCTATTTTTTAGACACTTGTGTTGGATGAAAAAAACAACATATGCCAATTTCTAAACGAAATAAATAAATGAAGGCGTCGAGAATCAAAATCGAGTCGATGTCGAGGTTTTTTAAGCTTGGTGAAACGACTTGGTTTGGTTAAGCAAAAATGAACTGTGAACCTCAGGTTCATTATATGATCTTCGTGGTTGCCCCTGTTGAGGACCACAGCGTTGGGGTTGACGAGCATCCAGGCGAACAGAGTCAGCATCACTTCGGTCGACTGCGGACCGCGATCCACAAAGTCGCCATTGAACACGAACGGATTGTCCGTGGCCGGGTAGCCGTTCTGAAACATTGACGCAATATATATTGTTGAAAGCAAGTGGATGTTTCATTTTTAAAAACGGAAAGAAATGGAGGCGCCGGCAGTCGAACCCGGGCCACTTGCGTTGACATCGAAAATGCTAACCACTACAACACAAACCCTTATTTTTTAATTTTCAACTGTATTACTTACTGCAGTTGATTTATAAATCCTGCAATAATTTTTGCAAACGTAGGTATTGATCATACATGCAGTTTCGCGCAGTAACCATAGATGTATGTTATATATAAATGGTAGTATGTATGAATGCATAGGTATATATTTTTTAAATGTAAACCAATATTCCTCTAGCTGCTCTAGCTTATCTTTTCTTTACTATAAACATTTTAATGTCATAATTACTTTATAGAAAATGATGGCCAAATCATCGAACTTTCCGTGCAAGTCCCCGCAAATGGTGATCTGTCTGGAAATGGAGGTGGAAATGTAGATGACTGTGGGAAGTGACTTCAACACTTTCCGAGCCTCGTGCAGCAGCTCCAGCACGTACTTGGCATGTAAGAGCTAGAACAGTTAGATACAGCTGCGGAGGTTTCAGAAACTGTACACAAGTATAGGTGCCATAAAGCCTTACATATCGGTGTTTTATATGTATATACGCTGTAGACAATGTAGTAGACTATGTAGACTAAATTAGCAGTTAGTCTTTGTTTCTCTATGTATATATTTGTTGTGTTGTGTTTTGTATATATATTTGTATACACAACCATGCGGTATATGACCTATACATATATAAATATATATATATATATATATATATATATATATATATATATATATATATATATATATATATATATATATATATAATTATATATATATATATATATATATAAAAAAAATATATATATATATATATATATATATATATACCGACTTGTACGGTGGACTGCACGAAATGGGAGTTAAGTTATGGGACGTTACGGGAAACCTAAGTCTGAGCAGGAGCTAAGCTCTAGTTAAATCTATTTAGTTAAATCACAGCTAAATCGATGTTAAACCTCAGTTTCTAACTAAATTTTAAGCACTATCTGTGCTAATCTTCATTGGTACAGCAGACTTAAGGACTGATTCGGAAAATTTAAGCCTGAGTTAATCGGATTAAGCTTAATTCTGTTAATCCGATTACGTGCACTCCACTGGTAGCGTGGTGCAACTTCAACACAAGGAAGAGGTGAATCTGTGCACCAACAGAAGTGCTTTCTCTAAGTGAAAAAAAATTGTTCAAAGCGTGGTTCAGCACCATTGCACTGCTTATGTACCTTCTGGTTTTTGAAGGCAGCCATCATTTGTTCCACTTGTGTCTGCGTGAGGGGGAATGAGAGCTTGGGCCCTTTGTATCCCTTCTCGATGTGGACGTCCTCTGGGTTCGTCGCATCTTGTAGTTCTCTCTCTTCGCCTGCCGCTGGCATACCCGCTGTGGAAAGCCGTTTGATAGCTAAACCAAACTATGCATTTATAATATATGCGTGTATGTGTTAATGTGTGATTAATCTGGGGCAAAAAATGAAGTTGAAATCGTGAAACATTGATTTCTTGCTTCATTTGCATATGCCTTTTTAGGGTCCATTCATACTTAAAGGCCTATCTCTGTTTAGCCGCAAACTTACGAAATAATCGCGTCACTAATAGTGTATGAGGTCAGCTTGTGACGTCATGATTTCTTGATGACGCCTTCTGAACGGGCTGTAAGTATGAATCGACCCTTAACAGATAATGCACTAAAGCATTGGTCTGATTGCAAAGCGCATAGTGAGTTACAATAAAGCCTTGTGAACTCACTAGTCGGATCAGTGCCGAGTTCCTCTTTCAGATTGGTGAGCGACGCAGATCGACCCTCGTGCTCCGCCTCGACCATTGCCGAAATAATATCAGAGAAGAAGTTGTACAGCTAAAACAAAAATGGATTTTATGTGGTTGAGCTTTTGCCATAGTACCTGTCCCGTTTGGCACCTTTGGCACCTTTTGGCGCAACACATCTAGCTCGCTGTCAAGAGTGAAAATTGGAAGTGTCATACTCATCTCATTATGTACTCTTTGCAAGTTATTTATTCTCTATTAAAGTCTGCATAATTTTAAATGTTCATCTACATATGTAAATTGCATGATACATAAATCATGCCTTTAGCTGATCCTGTTCCCCTGCGTACTCCAATGCCGTGAAAATAGTCCAAGTTGCGCGCCTACGCGCTTCCAGTCGGGCGCAACAGCGGCGATACCAGCGCTGGATCAGAATAGCTGATTTCATCGCTAAAATCAGGGATTTAGTTACGTGTTAATTGAAATTTAGAATTTTTATGAACTTGTATGTCCTTACTTAATCTAAATATAAACTATGTAATAAAATTATTGTTAAAAATTATCCGAAACCTACATAGTGACTACCTGTTATGTGCTATTTATTATCTGCTCCTACAATATTCAACTAAATCGAATCAAAACATAGATCACAAAATCGCTAGTGTCTCAAAAAGACTCAAACGGCAACTATGCCCAAATAATATATAACTTTTGTATGATAATTAAAACAAAGTTATTAATGTGTATCTGCTTTTTTCAAAGCACTGTTTAGTAAAGATACAAATATGAAGAGTTTATTTAGTTTACCTGTAACTGTGCTTTTGGAACTCATCGTCGTGCGTACAGTATATAGTATACGGTTTATGGTTTATACCCATATATACAAATACTGACAATAAGTGATTAAAAGATGTGATAAAGTTTGATAATATTAACCTAAAATTTTAAAACACATGCTCATGCATAAGCAAGCAGTAAATATGGGTGCGCAAAGTTATACAAGCATAAACAATAAACATACAAATTAGTAAATTATAAATTTGAAGCAAGAAAAGTCAAAACTAGTTGTTTTCGTTTTCAAAAAAACTTTATTAAAGTTTTTCGAAACTACATTTCAGACTAATTCAGATTTGTTAGTAATGCTCATAATTTGATCTTTAATATAGTTAAGAAAACTTTAGGTCAATTCATATTTACTATACTCACTTTAAGCAAAAAAATTGTAACAAAATGACGCTACCAGCCAAAGACCAAGTTTAATAGAATGTGAGGTTTCTTAACAGTCTTGCCACTTAAAGGGGGGGCTACCCAGGTCAAAAATCAAAGTTCTCCAATTCTGCTTATTTTCACATATGCTACTCCCACAAGGCACCCCAACCTCACATAAGAACAATTATGCTTGAAGGTGCACTTTTGGTTCAGTGTGTTTGTCAGTGTATTTACTTAGGCGAAAGTACGCCAAAAAGCCGAAAAGTAACCCTTATTTGGACAGTTCTAGCACAAACCGCATTCAGCCAATCAGGCTGAAACTTGGCATAGTAGTAGCCCACATGTATGCGCTAAATCGTATGATCCGGATTATTGATATGTATTTTCAAATCTAAAATCGAGGGCGAAATGTGAAAAAATGGCCGTTTTTTGGACCCGCCAAATTTGAGTGATTTTACATTTGACCTCATTGCTCTGGCCATGGGCAAAAATTTAAAAAAATGGATCATGGAGGTTGAGATATGACTTTAGGCTATCGAATCATGTAAAAATCAGCTTCGTCAGTGTTAACAAAAATTTCGAGTAAAGGGGCGCTTTGCAACCACAAAAAACTTTTTTTGCGCCTATGATTTACACGTAAAATTGAATTTTTGGGGGCCCCTAGTGAAAAATTGGCAAAAGCATTGGTTCCAGTTTGTTACATCTGCGATGCGCCTTCCATGGGGCTACATTGTGGGCAAATTTGAAGCGAATCGGAGAACCTAAAATTTTCACTTTCAGGTAGCCCCCCCCCCTGAAGCTGTGAGTCTTGATTGACCCTTATTTAGAGTACAAAGAAGCCGCATTTCTGCTATAAATAAAAGTCTCAACTATAATTTTTTTTTAATTTTTATTTCGTTACTGCTATAACTGTGAAATAAAGAGTAAGTGTGAACCTAGCGTTAAGATTAGCATTACTGCCACACAAAATACGGCAAATCTTCAGTAAACGGGTATGAAAATAGGTGTAGCGTGCCAAGTATATTGAGTATTTAATATATACATGATTAAGAGTACATCAAGAGTATAGTGTCTCAATCTGCTATAAAAAGGAGATAGTATGCTGTACTCTTGATTATATACAAGCATAAGCAAGGTGAATACAGCGATAGAAGAAGCTGTGACGTAAAAGCGTGAATAATAAAGTACAAAGTGAGCAAGAAAACTTCATTGATTAACATCAAGAGTACATCATGTGGCTCAATGCAAAGTTTGTGATGCATAATGTACTCTTGATATGAAATTGAATACGAATGCATTATCAGACATTGAAACAGAAGATAATGCAAAGGTAGTCTGAACCAATTTCGTGTTACCTCTATCCGGAAATAATGGAAACATTCTAGTGTACTCAGAAAGGCGTATAATTTCAAAGCTACTGGATGGAATATGCTAGTTTATATTTCTACATAGACATAGTCTGGAATACGAATTTGTAGGCTGTTTTCAATAATTCTACCGTACATATATTCAACTGTGTATCGGAACGTTGTTCTGATAGAAATATAAGTTTCTCAACAACGTGGCTACCCATGCAACTTAAGCTATTTTAGCTTAATTATACATACGTTATTAAAGTAATATGAAACTGTGCTAATTGTGCGTATATTGAACACATACTTTACTTATATTCTAGCAGATAAAGGTTTTGTTATAAATACGCTGCTAATTAGCATGGTTACCCTTGATGATGGTTTAAGGCTTTTAGTGCTATCGAAGTTACATAATAGATGGTTTTTACGTAATCCGGATGGAAGGTGTTTCGTGCTTTTGGCATTAAAGGATAATAAAACAATGTAATTTCTTATGGTTTATAGTTTTTTATAAACTTTATGAAATTTAAAAGCTTAAATTTAACAGTAAAAACTAAAACTTCTATAAGTTTGAGTGAAAATGCTACTTATGCATCAAAAAGCAACACCATTTCTGAACTAGAAAAATACAGTAGGTATGTAGTCTCAATAATGTTAACATTGTATTTACAGTGACAGCACGTTAAATATGTGTTTACTAATTCCATAACCTACGTCTACATCTGATTACCATGTGCTCCACAGGACTTGGTTATTTGTGAGTATATACCAACAGAACGTTGTGATTCCACATACTACGTGACATTCACAAAATAGTGACCAAGAGTACATGATAACATCTTACTGAGTGACTAATGTCACAATAAGACAATACTATGTACTCTTGTACTGAGCGATGAGCAACGAACTTGCCAGGAAGCTTGTTCATGAATTAAATCAACGGAGTTAGATTAACTTTAAGAACTCACACTTAACCCACAAAATACAAAAACGTTATATACTGTACATAATCACGTCGTATAGATCCACTTATTGAACTGTTAAAATCACTTTCCCTATTATTAGCTAACCTAATCCCGTTAATTTAATCAATGCACAATCAATGGCCAAGTCTGTATCAAGAGCAAGTAAACCCCATTGCATAGTCATTAGTCACTAGCTTGTGAACACTGTTCAAAGTGCTCTTGATATTGGCCCAGCAGTGGTACTTACTAATTTGTTTCTCTGGGTCGTGCTGAGCTGAGTTACTCCCGGTCACTCCTTTGCCCTTGGTGACTGAGGGGGCTCGCGGTAGAGTGCTAGTGCTCCCTTGTGATCCACCGTCGCCCCCAGATGAGCCCTCATCTAATATAGCAGTAGCGGATTATGTACTCTTAATGTACATTCATTAGGTCAAAGGTCAAACAAATTATATACTCCTGGTGGTAAAGTAACTGTTGGGTAAATTTGTCTAGTTCTTTTGCGGGCAGACCAATACATAATAGAATGTTCGAGTATTTACTTTTTCGTATGTATAAAATATGTGTGTGTACGTAATGACAATTTTTGGGGTTTAACATTTAACGTTTAAGGCTTGACGTTTAACGTTTAACGCTAAAACCTACTCATATGTCACTCTTGATGGTACCAACTTAATACCAAGAAGGCCTGTTGTTCTACCTTGCTCACGCACAGTCATAAATATGCTTCGGTTGAAATAGCCAAGTGTCAAACTATGCGCAGTTACCTCTTTAAAAAATGGTCTTGATTTAAAGGGTTTGTACAAAATACGAAAATGGTTTGACAATCAAAACACTACCCACAATGTGTTTACAAATTTCTTCCTATGTTGAACTGCAACCACAAAATTTTTTGAAGAGTCTAAAAAAATTTTTATTTCAATGAGTTTAGACCTAAGGTTCATTTCTCTAACGGACTAAACAAGTTTATTGACTTTGGACTTTACGGGATGAATTAAGTTTAGTCTGACTAAACGGTTTAAAAATCCTGCTTAAATGTCATTGGAAAAACCTCCGACCTTTTTGCCTTTTTTGCTTTTTGCCTTGCGGATTTGCTGAACCTTTTTGCTAATTTTCTGTCAAATTAAACGGTTTAGGCCGGTGACAGTTTATAAATAAATTCCGACTAAAATCTTTGGACTCAAATAAGTTAAATTTGCTTAATCTGGTAAAGAAACGGGCCACAAACTGAAAAAATTACTTTTACAACAGAGTCGGAGCACTGATTCCGCAGTCAAAGTATTTATAAAATATAAAAATTTACATTGACTCCAGAATCAAATTGACTCCGACTCTGTTTTGTCTCCAGAGTCTGTAGCAAGTATTTTTTATCGGTACTGTAGAGCAACCGAAACAAGTATCCGGGTCAGCATTAAAAAACACTGCAAAAAAAGTCTGGGTGTCTGAACTCTAATGGTAATGTAAATATTAACACGAAATGACATACATCCATCAAGAATCAGCGCGGAATTCACTTGACGACGGTACATTTTATGACCTAATTAAATTCAATCTTTTTGCTGACCCATGCAGGGTTTCATACCTACATCAACAATTACAGTTTTTCAGAATTTTGTTTTTCGCTTGGTTTTTGCCAAGTCTTGAAACATAAAAATTAACTTTTTCGGTTAAATTTTTTTCCGATATATAATTTGAAATTTAAAAAATAGACGTGCCCTTCTATCTGAAACTGAAACTTAAGTCTGACCAAAAATGACTGGACCCTGAAACAAAACAGGTGGCGAGATTTTTGTGACTACTTGCTGTACTCTTAATGCTTGCAATTAGTTCTTTTCGTAGCGAAATTAGTTTCTTTTTCAGCCTGTTTTGGTCAGACTTTAGTCCGATATAGAAGTGTAGCATCGTCTTGAAGTCAAATTGTACATGGCTATTTCGACTTGAGCATATTCTTGACTATAATCTTCTTAGAGTGAATAAGCGTGTCATATTATTGCCTAATATGTACTCTTGATATACTCCGACTTAGACGGCTAAAAACACATACACAAACTCAATCTGTAAGTCTAAATCTAAGCATTATTAATAGTCAATTATATATACTAAGATTTGCTATTTATTCACTTAGCTTTGGCACACTTTTATGACTACAATAAATTAAACTCCGTTATAGCACATAAACTACACGATGTTGATGTCTAAGCTAATATATCTAATTTGAAAACATCCAGGCTAATATGGAAAGTATCCGCGGTCCAATTTAGAAACTAAGTGTGGATTCATACGTACAACCTTAGGTCCGTTCAGACGGCAAATTTAGGTACTGATGGTTTAATTTCGCCGGCTGAACGGACATACAGCTTTACGTGAATCAACCCTCGTACTTATAACCTTCAGAAACGGATTTGGCTGTATCTGTTTGGTTACTTTAGCTAAAAAACTGCATCAGGTATACTCAGTCCAATAAAAAATGGTTAATTTCAAACTTCAAAAAAATAACGAGTACATAAACAGCTGCACTTTTCGCTTATACTTTGACATAAATTTGCTCCCAAGAACAATGGCTTTATCCGTTTTTGAGTAGGTTCTACGACCACAAAATCGCTACAAAGTATACTATTACTTAGTTCATGTGCCTTTATACTACAAAAGTGAACAAATTTACATTTCTACAATCTACCCATGTTTCTTTACCCGACACTGGATGTGTTTAGTCATGAAAACCCTGACCAAAATCAAACCTAATGAAAAATGTAAAACATCCGAAAACTTTGGATTAGTTACTTAACGGTTAGCAAAAATTATGTCAACAAAATCAACTGTAGTTTGTTAATCAACTTTTCAAATGAATTTGTCGAAAATCTGAACTGCAGGATTTTTTTAATTTAGTGAGCTGAGGAGATATACGAATAAAGTCCAATTCACGCGCGCTCGTGTGAATCACCTAAAATAAGTTTTTTGATTCCAGCAATTTCGCTAGAGTTTACTTTCAACCGAAGATATCCACTGACCTTTTTTCTTTCGTCTCGACGTTGCATAACTGAACATGATTCAGAATTCTGTTGAGCAAATGAAATCAAGTAAAACTGAATAAGTTGGATAACAGTACGTTTGCAATGGCGAATTGTTGCCGTGTTCACTTCGTTGTAGAAAATTACAAAAAGTGAAACAATGAAAAACGTATGCCTTAGTTGTTTAAGATTAACTTAATGTTGTTTAAGCCCAAATGATTTGACAACTTTAAAGCTACATAAAAACCATATAATCTCGAATAGAGTGTTGTTCAATGTTCGACATTTCTGATATAAAGCAAAAAGTTTGTCAATGCCTTCATTGAATCAGATGACTGGATTGAAAATTGAATAATAAATTTGATAAATAAATTATATTAACTAATTTATTAATTGAACGCCAAGATCAGCTATTACTTATTAGTAGTGATACATTTCAATTTAGTTAGTTTAGTAGTATTAAATGCATTCTTGAAATTGGTTCGACGTTGCGTTGACAAACAAAAGACAAAGAGCAACAGAAAAATGTATTTTACTCAATGTAACCTAAGTGAATAGTTCTTGACTTGAATAACTTGAATAGAACTAAAAAGATGAATGAATATCGACTTGTAGAATAATGTTTGCAAGAATTAAAGTCGTCACGGGCAGTTATACGCCCTGCGCACTCATAACAAACAATCATTTTTTGACTAAACAACAGGTTTTGTTTTTTATTTCAAGTGTTCTGTGGGAATTCCAATAAAAAACTAGACTGTCTGGTCAATTTTGTCAGTTTGGAACAAAATGGAAACAGTAAAACAGTGTCTAATAGTGATAATGAGTTAATTGGCAATATTAACTAATAATTATTAATTAATTGAATAAATAAAGTCAAAAACACGAGTATAGGCTTCGGTGGCGCCTTGGTGGTGTTTGAAGTCTGTTTTGGAAAGAACTTGGAAATTAGCTCAAGAAAAATGGAACTCCACATACTATCGCGCTTTCTTTGTCAGTCCTCTAATCTTTTGGTCTACAATTATTATGCGAAAATCTTAGAAACTTATTGTTTATTTTCTTTGAAATAGTAGATAAAAACTGCACTATACTGAAATTAGACAATTATCGGTCAAGTTTTAACTAGTTTGTGGAATTGCTTAGACGATGAAACTAGAAATAAGTATTCAGGCAATTCACTCGCAGAGTTAGTGAAATAGTTCTGTTTAAAATTAAAATTTTCATCATAATTTCTTTCGAAGTATCAAAAAATAAATATGCGTAAGTTCTGCAGAGTTACTTGTTTGAACATATTGCTTACTAAAACTGCAGATTTTCTGATTTAACAAGATGAAAATACGTCTGATAATAAATGACCTTTCATTAATAAATAAATGAATGCGAGCATATTCTACTTCAGGGGAAAATTAGCTTAATTAATCTAACGTTGTGAAAAATCTCATCGAAGCAAAAATAGAAAAAACTGACAGATAGCATTTGCGAACGACAATTCCAACACATGGAAAAAATCTTGCTGAAAAAATAATTCGGCCTTTCTTGAAAGTGCATCATTTAAGAGTCATTTAAGTTCGTCACCTCTGCTTAAGAAGTTTAGGAACACCCTGCTTTTACATACTAGTCATTGCCTCGTATACTTTCAACACAAACCCTACGTACAAGCCACTGTAACCTCAAATGCATTTATGCAGTTGGATTTCAAACTTAACAGAGACAAAGTTAGTCTTTTCAAAAAACGTACAGAAAAAGCTCTGTTTTTTTCTGAATCTACGAATGTTACATACATATGTAATTTTGGCTGCGTAATACATGCTTTAAATTGATTAGCGCATACAGCACACTATGAAAAGCCATTTTTGTATTACACTTTATAATAATAAATACTCAAAGCTTTGAAGTTTAAGAACGAATTTGGTCAATTAAAGCTGTGCCCGATAAGACTGTCTGCACTGTCAAAAAGCCCAAGTGTCCTGTGTGGACTAAGTTGGTTTCACAATGGTACTGTCTGTCTGTAGTGGTTATACGAGACTAAGGGAAGACAAAGCATTATGAAAAACTGGGGAAGATTATTCAGCAAAAGCTGCCTTGTCTACGCCATGAGTGCGAATAACACAGCAGGTGAAATGTACTCTAAATAGTTCTTGCGATGACAGTGCATTAGAAAATTTAATCAAAATTCCTGATCACTATAGACATCTGTGTAGGGTACCGTAGTTTAGGTTCCAAAATATACCACTCTTTTTTAATACATATTTTGTACCCAAAGATCCTTGGTAAATTATTTTTTAATTTAAAAAAAATGAAACCTCAGTATCCCCAAGATAATCTTAATCTGCAATTCTCGTACTATAAAATCCCCCCTTTCCGTGTGTGCAACAGCTTCAGCTTAAGCACACAGAGCCTTAGAGCATGTTTTGTATTTAGAGTTATGATGATTATCAACTATACACACAGGCAGATGACGCAATTTTCATGAAATATTTTGCACACAATTTCTAGGTATGTATGTATATTTCCAGTAGCAGAGGCAGAATCGATATAAAAGTGTTGAGCGTTATAGACATACTTCTCCGGAACTTTGCACTTATACTTGAAGCAATAGAAGCTCATTAAAACACACTCTAGCCTAATGGTTCATAATAATTGGAAGATTTGTTTTCGCACCCACTACCTACATAGTACAAATGCAGCTGTTTTTGCAAGTTGGCTAACGGCTAACGCAGCACCTACAAGCATACTGAAAAGTTTTATCATTTCGGACCGTCTGCGGATAGGTAGGAACAATAACTGTAGAAGTATGATTAGACGGTCTATATTAGACGGTCATATTAGAAAATCTTGGTGACTGATAAAACGTATTTGGTCTTGGGGCATATTGCAAATTTGTCCATGCATGAGCAGCGATGAATTTGGAAGGCAACAAAGGGTTGCTAAACGATTTTTTTAATTGACAATTTTTTGTTGGAAACCTATCTTGGGAGCTGATAGTTGTAAGTCGAATCAGGTTAGAAAAAATAACTGACTGTATATATGTAAGTTCTTTTTCTACAAACTCTTCAGGACACAGATACGGACAAATGT
>JASANF010007125.1:0-14970 GCA_030248245.1 Trissonchulus sp. WLG1_4 | reverse complement strand
GTATTGCTGTATATAACTTCTAAATGTCACTAACTAGCACAGCTGAAAAATTTTGAACCCCCCCTATGAAGTTTTCTGGGTACCCCCCTGAATAGGTCCGCTATTTTTCTCCTCCACAATGCATTTAATTCTGTATTTACGTACATATAAATACATACTTAATTATTTTAGTGTTGGCATTGATTCGCTTGGTTATCGCAATCCAATTCATTCTCAATTCAGTCATGTCCAGAGCGGAGCAAGAGCGGAAAAAGTTTGTTCAGGATAAACTGCAGGGAATGTTAGGCGAGCTTTTGCGCGAAGAGGACAATAAATACTGCGCTGACTGTGATGCCAAGGGCCCCCGCTGGGCGTCCTGGAATCTGGGCGTCTTTCTCTGCATTCGCTGTGCCGGCATTCATCGCAATCTAGGCGTCCATGTTTCAAAGGTTCGTGCTGCTGGTTTTTAATGGCTAGAGCTTGAAGCGTTAAGTTTATAACAGTGGCAGTTTAATAGCTAGATTGTGTTTTAAAGGGGGTTCTTTCCTTTCCTTTCCTTGGGGAGGGTTACAAAAGTTTCGTCTTTTTAAACTGTCAATTTAAAAAAAGTGGAAACAACAGATGGAATTTCCCCGTCGACCCGAAGAATTTGTCGTCTATTATTTTAAAAATTATATATACGTGCCCCCCACTTTTGATCACGTCCCCAGCCCCACCCCACTTTCAAACTCAGAAAATGTCTGTGATTTGCTTATTCTAATCAGATTTTTTATTACCTAAATATATACAATATACTGTAGAAATATTTGTAGCCAATTAATTTTCGGGTTCCCCGAATTTATTTTCAGGTTCCCTGCTTTTATAGTGAAATATATTATATTTCAGGTGAAATCGGTGAATCTTGACTCCTGGACGCCGGAGCAAGTGGCTTATATGCAGGTGATGGGCAACAGTGTGGCCCGGGGGGTCTACGAGGCCAACATTCCGGACGGATTCCGACGCCCTCAGAGCGATTCCAGCCTAGAGGCCTTCATCCGGGCCAAATATGACCAGAAACGATACATCATGAAGGACTGGCTGCCGCCCAAGGTCGATCCCAAACACTGGCCAAATGTGGACGAGCCGGCGGACAGGAAAAAGGGGTCGCGGGGGAGACAACGATCCGGCGACAAGCCGGCTGTCATTGGACCGCCGCCTGGCTTGGGTGAGTTGGGGGGTGGGGTGTTGTTTAAAAAATGGGTATGGTCGGGGCAGCCTCCTAGTCCACTGTGGAGGTCTAAGTTATGTATGTATTTATAATATTTTCGACTCAGCATACGTGGGCAGGCAGCCAATTCGAGGGGGGGGGGGGTCGCGGAAGCCACCGTCAGGGGGGTCGGGGCTGGCTCTGAGCAACTTTTCCAACTAATTTCGCAAACTCCGCCATTCTGGGGGGGGGGGGTAGGGTGGGATGCAGCGCCTGTGTGGAGTGAGGTGAGAGTGCCTTCTGGGAAGTGGGGGGAAACTCCGAACCTTCCCACACGACACCCATGTTAGCTCAGCAATCATCCAATGGAGTTCTAACGTTTATATAGATGATTACGAAATATATATTATAAAAATGTATTTTAATAAGAAAGTATTTCTTTTCCAAAAGGAATATAGCTTTTAGTAGAGACTGTAATTTTGGCATATATATATATATATATATATATATATATATATATATATATATATATATATATATATATATATATATATATATATATATACATATATATATATATATATATATATATATATATATATATATATATATTATATATATATGCCAAAATTACAGTCTCTACTAAAAGCTATATTCCTTTTCCCCAGACCCCCAGACCCCTGCAACTCTTTGGGTTAGTGTTTCTTGCTTTTGTGTCGCATGAAAGCATATGCATGTGCATATAGTTGCATTGTGCACTATGTAATTGCTTAATACACTGTATAGTGTATCCTTTTCGTTGTTTTATTGAAACAAAAAATGACAATTTTACTAAAAGTACAGTTTTTAAAGTCAAAAAATTCGGAAAGTTGCAGATTTGTTAGCTTCTGGAACCTTGTCGGCCCATTATTTTTGTAATTTTCGTTGTTTCGAGCTCCAATTTTATGTTCGATGCTGCTTTAGTCAAAAATTAGCAGTGTTTTTGACCTAAAAATGTTAATACTTGTCGTTCTTTGCCTTAAAATAGCAATTAAGTCACTTTTAACGCAGGAAAATTGGGATAATTTTTGCACGCCCTTCCCCCCCTTGGCTTCTCCCCGCTTTCTATAAACGGAAAGTCATTCCCCCCCGGATTTTTTTCTTGCTACGCCACAGTATATATATATATATATATATATATATATATATATATATATATATATATATATATATATATATATATATATATATATATTATATATATTATATTTATATATATTATATTTATATATATCTGAATGTCTTTAAAAATATATAAGTTTCTAATATTGCAGGTGGAACTAATCAAGCGCTCTCGCCACAACAGCCGCAAAAAAAGAGCCCGGCGCCCGCAGCCAAAGCGACGCCACCGCCGGTCCAGTCGGCTCCCATGGCTCCGCGGCCACCCAGCAGTGATTTAGTCGATTTGGCCATGCCCGGCCCAGCGCCAGCTGTCAATCAACCAGCGGCCGCCAAGCCGGCTCCGCTCACTGGAGGCGGAGCCCTGGATGATATTCTGGGCTTGAATGATGCTTTCAGCGCCCCACAAGCTCCGCCCCCAGCTGTGGCTGCTTCTGGGGATAATTGGGCCAGTATGGGGGATTTGGAGCCACCGGCCAGCACCACAGGGGATGAGGCTAAAAAGTTGACCACCAGTTCAACAAATAATCCGGGCACCAAATCAAAGGATGATATTATGGCTTTGTTTGCTACCAGTGGACCGGCGGCCAATCCAGCGCCGGCCAACATTTTCGGCGCCCCCGCTCCAGGAGCTCCTAACTTAGGAGCTATCAATTTGGCCTCTACGCCTGCGACCGGGCCCGGAATGTTCGCCATGGCACCACCGATGCAGGGTGGTTTAGGGGCCCCCCTGGGACCGACGGGGGGTCTGGCGCTTCAAACCGGCCCCCTCCCGCCTGCCTTCAGTGGCAGTACTTTGAGCGTTTATGGGGGGTATCCGGGGGGAGGGGGCATGCCAACCGGGGCTCCAGGGGGGTTCCAGGGTCACACGGGGACCGCCGCCCTGCTGGGCAGTCATAACATGTCAGCCCCCAACCTGTGCGCCTACAGCACCGCTACCACCACTACGGCCACCCCCGGCGGTGGTTTTGGATTCACCACTAGCTCGGTAAATCATCAGTCAAGTCTGTTCGGAAATCTACTCCCCTCCACCATTAATCCAGTGACGACTAATCCACTAAACCCTACTGCTAATCCGGGATTAGCTAGTGGCGGGCTTAGCTCATTACAGTCTCAGTTTGGCTCCTTGCAATTGGGCAACGCTGCCGGAGCTAGCGCCACTAATACTCTTGCTACGGATCTGTGGCAATAGTGTATAATTATATATTTAGTATTAATTATATAATATTAATTATTTGTTGAATTTTTTATTGAAATTATTTATTATATGTAATACAGCTTATACTGTGTTAGTAGTTCTGGGTGGAGTGCGTAAACTATTTTCGGTTTTTAATATTGATGGTGTTTTTTTGAACGTTTATAGATACATAAGATAGTGAGGTGGAGTTAAGAAGCGGAAGTAGTTTGTAAACTTTCGATGTTTGTAACTGAGTTTTTAGTTTTACACAAAAACAAAACTGTGGAATCCGCCCAACGTTTATTTGTATGGGTTACTCTATTTATACCGACAGACAATAAAATGTTACTATATTTGGACTAAGGCCTCATTCAGTCTTTGAGCTATGTAGCTTTTCGGCAATGAATTTTTGTCACAGTCGCTTTTTTAAATTCTTACACCGACCCGACATTGGGACATTGGTTTCTTGTTCTTTCTTGGCTACACATTGGATGTATCGTAGTATGTTCATAAGATTAGATTGACAATTATTAATGTTCAAAATATGTTACATTCACATTGTAAATTTGGTACGGTTGTTTAGCTAAATTATTCCATAGGACTTTTAAAGTGCAAATTTCTGTCGTGATCTTGTTCCTGTTGTCATGTTTGTCAGTTTTTTTGTAGATTTCGTAATGGCGGTGAAGGGTTTTTTGACACGTGTTGATTAAAAATGATTAAATTTTGATTTAATTTTATTTTAAAATGCGACTAAAACCGCAAAATATTTTAACGGATTCGACTATTTTTTTACATCAGTTCATTATCTCGTCTGATTTTGTTCCTTCTAGAGAAGGAACTATTGTTTTGAAATCAACTCTGCATAGTGTAAAAGTAGCAGCCACATGTTATCCAGTGCATATGATTAACACGTAAAGTCAGTATGGGAACCGACTGCTCTTTTTTTGAAGACAGCCTTTTTGTTTACTATTTTTAATGAAATAATGGTTAATAATACTTCTGCCTAAGTATTAAGTTGTCATTTTAATAAAATTTTGTGATTTAAAAAACTTTCGTTCCATAATTTTTCAAACTCGATACATATACTTATCAGGTGATCGTCTAGTCTGCTGTTTGTTTTGTCCTTCCCTTCTACATAGTCAAAACTAAACAACACTTCTCATCAAACTCGCGTGGTCGAGTGGTCAGAAGCGCTAGTCTAGATTAGTTGATATGAACTTCGAGGGTTCTACACTCATTCATTGACTATTTTGCAAAAAATTTACACCGCTTTTGTCAACAAAAACTGTTTTGACGGGCGATATTCATGTCGGGGAAACAAAACTGTTGAATGTATACCTAGTGTGTGAGATCAACACCTAAGCATAGAAACTAAATAAATTAACTGTACATAGGTATTAGGGCGAAGCTGAACTCTCCTGGGTAAATTAAGCAGAATTTTCACTCAGCGAAGGAACCTTGCCCCCTTTTGGGGCCTGCTTGTTTATTTACCATCGTCTTACCATAACCACCTTTACGAAATCCGTAGCTTCTGTTGGTACAGAAGCAATAGTGTTAACTGCTGTGGTAATGTGGGTTAAATGTTTTCTTTTGTGTTGTTTCTCGGTGTTTATATAACATTAATTAATTAATTATTAATCTAGTTTAGTTGACGAATAATGGATTTTGAAGGCTGTTTTTTTTAGTTTAGGCGGTATTTTGAAGCGAACAAATGAGGCTAGTTAAGTTTCAAGTGAAAGTCGCAGTATTTTAAGTTTTGTCATGTTTTGGTAATGGTTCCAGATTTAATGTCCTTTGTTTTCGTGAAAAAATATCAAAAAACTAGTTTTGTTAAAAAATTTTATTTAAACAATGTATACCGTGTTTGAACTTTTTTATTCCACTTGTTGGTTCATTTGTTTTACCTCAAGGCACTGCACCCAACCCTGTCAATGTTTTTGTGCACAAAACTTAGCCAACGTTTTAAGTATACTTTACAATATTTTTTGTGTATTTTTGTTGGTGAAGCAAAAACTAGAATTAAGTTCATTATGTCAGTTGATCTTTTGTTTGAAATATATACTTTTTTGCAAATTTTGTAATCTGGTGATTTTAATGCTGTCTGGTTACAATCTTGGTGTTGTATCTCACAATGTGATGTAAAATATGTTTTTCTAGTTAATTTAAAACTTCTCCACGCACAAAGGGGGTTTCCGAAACCATCAAATTGTGTTTGCAGACAAAATATGCGAGCCCTGGAATATTGAAGGTAGGACCTGAATGCCCACAATAAGGGGCTATCTGAAACTAATTTATCAAAAATATCTTTTAATAAAAGCAGTAGGAAAGTGCCACCTTTCGGTCGTTTTTGGTCAAAAGACAAGCTAAGGGCGTAGACAGCTTTCAGGTTTTAAAATTTAAAAGTAAAAATTTCATTTTTGTTTTGAGTTTTTTTCTTCACGCCCAGAAGTGTGCGAGCACAGGGTGGTGCACAGATTCACCTCTTCCTTGTGTTGGGGTCGCACCAGGCTACGAGTGTAAGCCCCAATACAAGAGTATTCCTAGGTATTACATAATGTAGTGGCAGTCCCCACCGAGGATGTTGGTTTTGTATCGCTTGTGCGCTTATCGGTTAGTGCTTTTGAAGATTATTAGCAGAAACTGAAATGGGCTTATCATATACAGTATCTAATTTATTTAAAAACTACATATTTCTGTAGTGTTTTTCATGTCACTTTTGTGAGTATTGCATATTGTCTGTAAAATTGTATTTAAACATTGACATAACCTTATGTCCGTTATTTAGTAAACCTTTATTTTGTCCATTTTACAGACTTTTTTATACGGAAACATGTAATACGCGTGTTTATGTTTATAATGATAACTCTACCGTATATTTATTAGCTATATAGCTGATGTTTGCAGCATCTAAGTGTCCATTCATTTACCGGCTTAATTTTAATTTGACTTGAAAAAGAAATGCTTAAAAATGGTACTTAAAAATTTCATTTCAAAACTCCGGATTAAATGGACATAACTTTAATTTAGCGCGCTGCTTCTTAGTCAGACTAAATGGACGCAACTATGCATGATGATGTGAAGCGTACCTGCTAAGTCCACAGTTTAGGAATGTGTTACTAACATTACGTCACTGATTTATGTTGACTCGTTTACTCTGATTTGCCATATCCAAACCGTGGCCTAACCCACCAGTCCGGAATTTGGAATTTACGGAGCCGATTTGAATAATTTTTGAACCAACAGACTCCTCTTGATCTCAGGAATTCAAAAAACTAATTTTGAAAAAATTTTTAGATCGATCCAAGACTCAAAAATTCTTGAATGGAACACTTTCCTCAGTTCAGAAAATAAAAAATTTGCATTTTGCACAAAATTTTAAAATTTAAAAAAAATAAATTTGTTTAAAACTTGCATTTTTGAAGTTCTGAGGTCAAGAGGAGTCCATTGCTGCAAAAATTATTCAAATCGGCTCAGTAAATTCCAAATTCCGGACTGGTGGGGATAAAACCCATAATTTTTGCTTTGTGAGCGACCGATTTTGCCGTCGTGATCTACCTTCCAAACATTCTGGCGGTCGGGTCAGCTTGCCATCAAAGGGGGGTGAAACCGCTAGCCCGTGTATGGTAAAGACTGGAGGCAACGAAATGCAGTATATCAGTTGACAAACTGCAGGAGTTTTTACGCGGCCCCCTCAGTGGCCGCGTATATACTACCTATATTCAGAATCTGAAAGTCCTATGTATTTTCAGGTAGGTCGGATTTCTTACGTTAAATTACACTAGAAAGGCAGGTAGATCAGTCTTGCTCACAGGAGACAGAAAGATGAACAGCAACTGTAACCACGCAGAATTGCAAAAGTTGCGGACCGGTGGGGTGTCGAACCCCCTAACTTCTGACCTGAAATCAGATGCTCAGTAAATGCTTAGCGCACTTACCACCTGAGCCAACCGACCTTGGTTGTTCAGCACTTTCTAAGATCTTTGTTACGACTACCGATTTTGGTTACCATAACTTATATTACTAATGCTAAAACTGAAAATATGACTATTTTTACTTAATAATTTTTCTTCTTAAGCTGTTTTTGCTTCTTCTAAATTTCGAATATAGATTGAACACAATACCACTACCTGTACGCATGCATGAACGGTACACTGAAATCATGTGTTTCAGCGGTGCATATTTATTTTTTCACACTGCATCTTGTGGCTCGTTGGTCGAGTGGTATGATTCTCGCTTTGGGTGCGAGAGGTCCCGGGTTCAACTCCGGACGAGCCACTTCTTTTATTTTTCTTATGCATCTGTGAAAAAAATTTAAATGAATCTTTTCTTCCCAAGAACTTGCAAGTCTATTTTTGAATTTTCCTTAATAATTTTTCAAACTGTTTAAACATTGGCCAACATCCTTTTTTTCATTGAAGTAAATATTTAGTAGAAACGCCGTCCTATGGCTCGTTTCCCTGTTGTTTCATAACTGATTTGGTTTGTGACAAATAAGTATCTAATTTACAGCACGTGGATCTTGAAGTCAAGACTCCATTTACGGTAAGGCTTTGGAGCAACTCAGCAGTAAATGTGTGCAAAAATTAGGATTGAAAATCACCTATCCACAAATAATGGCCGCGTTTAATATTTCCACTGGAATATTGACACTCAATCCTCACAATGTAGCCCCTTCTCACTCAGCAGAAGTGCTTCTTCGGTTCCATTCTGACATCGCTTGCATGAGGGTCGATTCATACTTACAGCCGTATGTCCGTTCAGCCGACAAACTGACGAAATAATGACGTCACATGCGCTGGCTGATTCACTGCACTAGGCTGCTAGTGATGTCATTCTGCAGGCGAATGGACATACGGCTGTAAGTATGAATCGAGCCAAGGTTAGAAATGAGTGACAGAGTTTGCGTAGACTCAGGCGCCATGGAATTTAGGAACATAGCGTAGCTAACCCTGCATACACCCGGATAAAAGATTTATTAAATGGCAGACGTGAAAAATTGATAAAAATGGTAAATATCTACATGTAACGTGGTCAGCCGCAATACTAAACACGGGAGAAACGCACGACCGGTCGACCGGACGATAATTTTATTCTGCTAGACCTTTTAGTACGAATTAAAATGCTTTAATACTAATTTTAATGCTAATTACCATTCTGCTAGATTACCGGTAGCTATACAGACAGCGTTATGTCAAATTGATGAATATAACTAAATGAATATTCTGATTAAGAACATTTTATAGCATACATGTAACGTGGTCATTTTTTTGTGGGGGCCTCACCGGCCAAATTTTGGGAATCCTCCTCCCTAATCGGCCAAAAATACCATAAATTTTGCAAAGTTTTGTAAATTTTTTTAAAACAGTGCCATTTTTACTAAAATTTGCCCACATTGTCGGGACCCTCCCCCCGACCCATCGCTTTTGGGGGTCCCCCCTCAACAGAGATCTAGGTTGATCTCCTTGTTAAAATTATTAATCTCATATAATTCCGAAGCTGATTATAATTTGTATAATTATAATAACTATATATATATATATATATATATATATATATATATATATATATATATATATATATATATATATATATATATATATATATATATATATATATATATATATATATATATATATATATATATATAGTGATCGAACGGGATTGAAGTTCGGGATCGGGATCGGGATTCGGGATCGGGATTCGGGATTTTTGGTTAGGATTTTTGAAAAATTTTCCGAAGTCGAATAGAGAAATTTTTAAGTTCGGGGAAGCACAAAAATTTTGTAAACAGATACCCTTACACTAGAATACTGAGTATAGCAGGCGGGGAAAAAACAAAACCCCACCGAAACTCGAACAATTTATCAAGTCGGACTCAATGTGAACCTGGGGCGTAGCCAGGATTTTGAAAAGGGGGGGGGGGGGGGCTCGCACCTTGTCTACTTTTTTGCTCACTCAGTGATAGCTATTTTGAAGTTGAAGTGAAGTTTTTAGCGATTGAAGCACTTGTTTAGCGATACACGCGCTACGCGCATTGTAAACCTAAGACCACTGAACCACAGGTTGCAAGGGTCTGGGGGCGGCCGCCCTCAGAAAAGAATTGGAGATTTTTTCAATTTTCAGCATGAATTTAGGATAGTGGATACGTATCAGAAAGGAAAATTTAAACAAACGATGGGAACGTCTGGCGTCACATCAGACAGTGTATTACCAAAGTAGATGCAGCATAATCTTCTCTTGTATACATGCATAGACTTTGACGAGATAGAATAACAAGGAATAGTAAACTACAGAACTGCAGGGGTCTGGGGGTGGCAGCCCCGACGAAAAAATTTGGAGAATTTTGATATTTTCAAGCCAAATTTTGTCAATTAGAGACGTATCTGAACATATTAAACTCCAAAGTTGCAGGGGTCTGGGGGCAGCAGCCTCCGGAAAAAAATTGGTGATTTTTCCAATTTTTAGACCGAATTTGGTCAACTGGAGATGTGTCACAAACTTTTTTCGACAGAAAAATTAAAACAAAAGATGGTAACTTCACATCAAACAGTGTGTTGCACAAGTAACTGTAGCATAATGTACTCGCGTATACATGTCATGCATAGGCTTTGACGAAAGATAATAACAAAGAATAGTAAGCCGGGGTCGCAGGGGTCTGGGGGCAGCCCCCAGAAAAAAAATGGGGGAAATTTTTGATTTTTAAGCCAAATTTGGTCAATTGGAGATGTATCAGAAATTTTTCTAGGTCGGGAGATAAAAACCAGAGGGCGGAACCCCTTTGACCAATATATATATATGACGAACGAATAGATTGGATGCCTGATGAAAAATTTGCTTTGCAGTGGATTGAATGTCAGTTTTGATTTTCAGCACAAACTTTCGTCTGGTTCTACTGTCAGGCTGAAATATGGCCGGGAGATATCGATTTCAAAAACCGGGTATTTTTAACAAAATTGTTTATTTGTGATGTTTTTTGTTGTAAAAATTTTTATAATACTGATGAATACAGCCTATCTGTTGGCCTGTGTATATTGGCTTTATAAAAAATACAGTCACTTTCAATACAGGTTTATACTAGCCTAGTTACCTGTGTATTTTCTCTATTTTTCCAATACGCCTGAAGAAAAATGTAACAATAGAGAGTAATTGATTTATATATCCGCCTATTATCAGTTGTTACTTATTTAGTAGAGTATGACTTTGCTTACTAAATCAGTTAATTGAGTACTTAAATACTTATTTCGTAATACTAACTAAATACTTATTATTTAGTAATACTGACTAAATACTTATATAATTATAAATATAAATTATAAATACTCACTAAGTTGTTTACTTTCAGGAGAAAGCAGTGGCAACTTGTCCACTACTTTGCAAGATCGCGATCACGATCCGGAGGGGTTACCGTCAGTTCCTTCAACCAGCCACGCTGGAGCCTCCATGCAAATCATACGGCAGAGACTGCCTATTTTTAAAGTATAAATGTAGATATAGGTTTGATGTATCTGCGCGTTTATACGTAGTAGATGAATTGCAGAAGGTTTTTTATTGAGAAACATGACTTATCTACTACGTAAACGCTCTCTAATTATTCAATGGAAACGATACACAGGTTCCTTTGGTTAAATAAGTGATTGCACACTAGTGTTTTCGCAGGAGCAGGACAGCTCATTTACTTAATGGTAGTACCAGACCATAATGATGTAAGCCAGACGTCTGTAAAAAGCCTGTATATAAGCAGTGTTGGATCCGCCAAGAACGCAGCACTTTAGTCTCGTATCATAAAATCCAAAGTCCGTTCTGTCGCAAGATTATGAAAAAACCCATCATCTAAGGTGGCATGATTTTGCCAGCTGAGCGGACATACGGCTGTAAGTATGAATCGACGATGGTTTTCATGTTTGATGTGTTTCAGAATCGAAATCACATCATTTATTTGCTAGAGGAATATCAAACGCTGGTGGTTGTGGGGGAAACTGGGTGCGGCAAAAGCACGCAGATACCTCAGGTGAGGGAACTGCCTGATGCCTCAATCACGATTTGACTATTGAGGTCTATAAAAATACAAAGCCCACGGTTTTGTACAGTGTACAGTTTTGTACAGTGTTTTGTATATGAAAAACAGTTTTTGTTTGTATAATATCTGCCGGTATAATATCTAATTAATTGAATGTATTTATTTGTGGTTTCATAAGAGCTTCCGTTTTTTTTTATTTTTCAGTATTTAATCGAGTGCGGCTGGTGTGAGGATGGGCGAAAAATAGCTATCACTGAACCCAGACGTGTAGTGGCCATGACCGTAAGAAATGCAGTAGGGGAATTGGAAATAAGACACTAACCAATCAAAATACAGAACTTGAAATCGGGTCTGAAATTTAAATAGTTCTCAAAAAGTACTGGAGTTCTTATTGTTTTATTGCCACGTTTGCGATAGGTAAAATGTTTGTTATTATTAGAGTAGGAGTTGGGATTGTTGTAGCCCTCCGTGCCCATTCGCCATTAAAGTAGCAGTGAATAGTTATAGCGAAACCCGGTTTATACTTGTCCTAGAGGTCACAGCGTCACAGACACATGTAGAAATTTTGATCAGCTGCTTTGATAAATTGACCGAATGGTTTTGGCTATTTTTTGCTTACTCACTATTCCGAATAACATTGTTCGTGCAAAAAATTGTCACATTTTTGGCCAGGGAGCCAGGAAGAGAATGAGTATGACTTTAAGGCGTCGTGTAATTATATTACGCCAAAATTACTAGCTACAGACTCCTGAGTCAAGGTATCAAAGTATATAATATATTTATGCATTGACTCCGGAGTCTGTAGCAACTAATTTTGGTCGGTACTGTAGGACTGAGCTTGACCGTCCAAATCGGACATTTAGACCGTCCGAGGTCTGAATAAGTTCATTCCCAATAAAGCAGTTTTTTTAAAGTGTTTTTAAGTTTTTTTATTCTAGCTTGCGAACCGAGTTGCCGAAGAGCGTGGCTCCATTTTGGGTCAAGAAGTGGGCTATGCTGTCAGATTTGATGATTTTGCTGACTCTGAGCAAACTAAAATTAAAGTACGACAATTTGGATTATTTTTTACTATTATTATTAAAAAATATATTTTTGGTTCCGACCAAACCATTGTGAAATCAGAAGCGAGGCAATTAATATAACGTTTTGGTGGCCACTGGTAATAATTGACCAATTGGACTAACTGAAGTCTACTTTCTACTTTTTTTACATGACTTTTTTTACATTTTTAAATATTTTTAGTACATGACTGACGGTCTATTGCTGCGTGAAATTATGTCGGATCCACTATTGGCAAAATACAGGTTAGTTTATTGATAATTTTTAACATTTTTGCACCGTGCTATAATTAATATTAATTGATTAATTCATATTAGATTAATGACTATATACTAATAAGTTTATAATTCTACCGGTCAAGTCCTTAACTAATTTTTTAAGCGCTTTCACTTTTAGTTTTTCTATTTCTGTTTTAGTTACTTTTTTCTACTAATTGCAATAATCTATTGCTGGGTTTAATCAGTTTTGGTCGTAATAAAACAACGAATTCGTTTAGTTTTCGGGTTTATGGTTTCTTTCTGACCTTTATCAGAAGCTCAACTAAATTCCAAAATGCAGCTTTCTATTTGGCTTAGTTTCCAGCTTCCATATTAATAACAGTTTAACCAATCAGTTTATGTCCATTAACACTCAGGGCCTATTCCTTTACCGGATTAAAAGGACTGGACTTATTTTAGTCCGAGGTTTTGGAATGACAAATCGGACTAAACAGACTAAACGAGTTAAAATAAGTCTGCGGTTTAAATATAGTCAGGCCCCATTCCAAAACTACCACTGGACTAAACGGATTTAGCATGCACGCTTAACATTAGCGTGCATAGTCAAGTCCGTTTAGTCCGACTAAAAAGCAGCGCGCTAAAAGTTAAGTCCGTTTAATCCGAAGGTTTTGGAATGGCATTTCTAAGCTTAATTTTTAAACCGTTTAGTCCGATTATAATTAACCCTTTAATCCGGTAAAGGAATAGGCCCTAAGTTGTGGTTTGTTAGATTCTGAGGTTTTCATTTCTGTGTTTGTTTGTTTGTTTGTTTGTTTGTTTGTTTTGTCACCGGATTTGTGGGCTTGTTTCAGTGTCATCATGGTAGACGAAGCACATGAGAGATCGCTTAATACCGATATAATTCTCGGACTATTGCGTAAGGTAAACTAATAAATTACCCTTATTATTATTATTTAATTCACTTATTTATGGAATATGTTGGAAGTGCAGAAGTCAGTGTAAATTTGCAAGTGCATCTTATTAAAGCACTTAGCAGCTTAGTAGGTTGCAGCCAATATGCTTTTCATTGGAACTTTAGCAGACTCATTATTCTGACTGTTTTATCAAGTCAAGATATTATCCGCGATTAAGTCAAGTTATTCTTGAGGTAACGATATGTTTGGTTCATTTAACATAGTGATAGCGACGTATAGGTAACAAGTGAGACAGTGTCCGGGGGTCTTCTGATAATTCTGTTTGATTTGCAAATTTTGACCAAAAAAATAAAAATAGACCCATTTTTTGCTCGATTTGTCGTTTTTTCGAAAAAATTTCGAATCTTGATTTTTGATTTCACAAAACAGCGTGAATAATTTGAAGAAATTTCGTTAAAACCATTTTCTGTTTTGGTGACAACAAGTTGAAATCGAAAATGGAAAATCAAAAATCGGCATAGTTTCCATTTTTTGATTTTCGTTTTTCGATTTTTGTTTCATCAAAATTTTTCGATAAAAACGACAAATCGAGCAAAAATGAATCTACTTTTGATTTTTTGGCCAAAAATTGCAAATCAAACCGAATTATCAAGAGACCCCTGGACGAGAGAGCCTGCTTGACTGGTGTATAACTTGGAGGATTAATTTTTCAATCAATCAATCAATCAATTAACCAGGCAGTTCAATCGTATCCGTATGTTTTGCGGCCGCGATAAACAGACCGTTTTATGCTAACTTTGAACGATACTAGGTGTCGAGCTATGCACGAATGCTTAAAGATTATTAGCAAGAAATTTAAGAGTTGAAACAGTGTGATTTGATATAGTGTGACTTTTATCGTTACAATAAGTCTATGTACTATGCTGATGTCCTAATTCTGCCTACAAGATACTGACAATAGCTCCAATTTTTGCAACTGGGAACCAGCGGTGATTGGTCCGTGGTTTCTACACTAGGCAACTCACTACTATTCATTATTATTAATTTAAGTAATTTTAAAGTTTAATGGGAGTCACTTTAATATTATGAAAGTTCATGAAACTGCTACGTTTGCATTTTTAGATCATTTCCAAACGTCCGGACTTGCGGCTTATTGTCACGTCAGCCACTTTGGAAGCAGAAGTTAGTCCTGTGATTATATTAACAAAAATCAAGCAACCCTGTTCAACTTTTTTTGGGTTTTCGTTTTTTTGAAAGCCAGT
>JASANF010007123.1:0-58947 GCA_030248245.1 Trissonchulus sp. WLG1_4 | reverse complement strand
GTCTAGTATACTACTAGTCTCAAAAATCTATCCGTCGATTTATAAGTGAATTTTTTAAGTGAGAAATACCTACTTATTACTACATAAGGAACTACATAAGGAACTCGTAGTATTACGAACCACATGTGGGGAAAGGTGTGGCTTCCCGGGGTGGAGGGTGCGGAGCATCTTTTGCACTCATTTTCTCTTTTTCTTTTTGTTAGCCACAACAATTTTACAATTTTGCCATTTTGCTTTGTGAGCTACCGATTTTGCCGTGGTGAGCTAGGTACCTTTTAAACTTTCTGGGGGGGGGATGAAGCGCCTGCCTGGTAGAATGAAGTTACTATTTGGGGGGTTATGAACCCCCTCCACGCTCAATGTATGCCACGAACTTTATTTCCAATAAGTAACTATTAATACCCTGGGATTTTATTAAGTGATGATTCACTAATCCAAATTTGAATTTGTCACTGAAATTTGTTTCTAGTCATTGGTTCTACTGCTTTTCAGTGAGAACGAACTTTTTTGGCAAACTCAGTATCGTCGGAGAATTTGGCAAAGGCAGTCATGGTCCCTTCCGAGTGTCCAACGTAGTACAGCTGATCTTGTCCTGTGGATTTCAGAGCGAAATTGATCATTGCTTCCAAATCATATTGCGCCATTTCACTCCAGCTGGAAAACAAAGAGTTACATACATAGTTTCGAGATTTCATAATTTTTAAGAATATTTATATACCTATGTACTCTTGTTTATATTCATATATGTATTGACTATTATAGAAGTCTGGTTTGTACTTAATATTTATAGGTCTAGTTTGTTTTGACAAAGCTGTAATCGGATCGGGAATCGCTGTTACGTACGAAGCAGACGCTCGTGCGGCTGGGGCGTCTGATTTGCATGTGCACAAGTACGTACAGACGACTGTAGATATGCAAATGAGACGCCCCAGATAGACAATCCAGGCAAACATTCAGTCATCTAGGCTAACCCCATACAGACAAGTGGCGTGAGGTGAATCGTACTGTTTTCTTTACAAATTGGTTGCAAACTATGCCTAGTGATGGGGACGGCCATGCTGATAACTCTAGCCGTAGCTCTACTGTTGACGCTACAACCGCGAATCCTGAAAATGCTCGTCCAGAACCGGAAACTCTCGACCCCCAGGCATTTGCCAATGCTGTCGGCCTATCAGTGGCCGCTCAAATCAAACCTTTTCTACAGTCCCCGCGCACCACAACCCAGGGCCACACCTCTTCCCGCAAACGAGCCAAGCGATCAGACAGCCCAGAAGACTTCGCTTACAGAGGGAACAAAATCCAGTTCCGTTTCAACGACGAAGTGCGGGAGAAAATCTGCAAGTCACAACGCTATCTGCGGCTCGGCGACGGTGGCAAAGCGGACGAATTGCTCAATGGCATCAAACGAGACATTGAAGCCCGAAACAAATTGGTGCGGCTGGCCGATCGCAGCCCGTATGGATGGGCAACCGTGGACGAATATTTGTCGGATGACTTGGCTTCAGACTCTGATGACGAAAAACGAATCAGGGCTGCGGAAGAGCGGGCTGGCAGAAAATCTAGACGCGGGCTCGGTACGCAGCCCTTTCGAGGCAGGGCTCAGCGCGGCGGCACCAACGCTGGCTGGGCCCGCCCTATCGCAGTTCAGCAAAACCCTGCAGCAGCTTACCCGACGTACCTCCAAGCCTCTGCTTACCCGGACCTCGGCGGCTCTTTCGCGGGCCCATCCTCAAGCGGAGTCCCACCCCAGCCCTTGTTTGGTCCTCGACAGTCAGGTCATCCCCCCCGACCCATCCAGCCTAAAGCACGCCCCGGAGCATGCTACCTCTGCGGAAAAGTGGACCATTGGCAGTATGAATGCCCCCTCAAAACCTCCGGCAAATGAAACCAGCACATCAACGGACATTACCAATTGTAAGTCGAACAATGCAGTGTATGTAGAATCTAATTTGCGCAAAGTTTCCCCAAAGGGTAGGCTTTCTACCCATCAAAAATTCTGGGTAAAAATTGGGGCACCAAGCAGTGTAATGCGTGTAATCCGGTCTGGCTACGTAATACCTTTTGCAACAAACCCCCCACCCGCCCACTACCCGAACAACCAATCTGCTAGGCTGCACGGTGACTTCGTCACACAGGAAATACGGGCCCTGTTAGACAAAGGGTGTGTTGAAGAGTTGCAAGTCCCTCCTAGAATAGTAAACCCTCTTTCAGTAGCAGTACAGAATAGTGGCAAAAAACGTCTAATCCTCGATTTGAGACAGGTAAACAAGCATGTTAAGCTGAAAAAATTTAAGTTAGAAGACTACAGAGTAGCCAGACATTTTTTGTGCAAGAATGGGTATATGTTTTCGTTCGACATTACGAGCGGATATCACCATATTGAAATAACCGAATGTCAAACGGATTTGCTTGGCTTCAGTTGGCTTGACAATGGCAAGAAAAGATATGGTAAATTTGTTGTACTCCCTTTTGGATTATCTTCGGCACCGTACATATTTACAAAAGTACTCAGACCACTAGTTAAGCACTGGAGATCACAGGGGATACCCATTGTAGTATACATGGACGACGGTTTAGGTGTAGGCAGCTCGTTTATAAAAGCTCAAAATTTTGCGTCCGTTTGTCACTCTGACCTGGTTACCGCGGGTTTTATTCCCAATAACGAAAAATCAATCTGGAAGCCGGTACAAACCCTAAAATGGCTAGGTTTTGTAATCAATTTGGAGCGCTGGCAACTAGAAATCCCTAAAAGTAAAATAGAATCTTTGACAGCTGAGCTATCCACTACGCTATTGCACAGAAATAGAATATCAGCCCGCCGCCTGTCGAGCGTCACAGGGAAAATTATCGCCATGTCACCAGTAATAGGGAACGTAACCAGAATCATGACCAGAAATCTGTATATTGCAATCTCAAAAACTTACACATGGAACTCGAAAATTACCCTCTCCCCACTAGCTCTGCACGAGCTCAGATTCTGGTTACGCTCCCTCCCTTTGGTGGGGCCCTTGAAATTTGAGGGCCGCCAAAAACGACCGATCACCGCTTACAGCGACGCTAGTTCCACAGGGTTTGCATGTGTAGTTTCAGATCCAGCCTACCCGCGCCTCAGCCAGGGACACTGGTCTCAGCACGAGGCCACACTAAGCTCAACCTGGCGTGAACTAAAAGCTATCGAGGGGGCCATAACCAGTTTTTCCAAACTCTGGGCCAACCGCAAGGTAAATCTGTTCACAGACAGTCTCGCAGCATCTGAGATAGTTCAGTCAGGAAGCAAGTGGCCGCACTTGAACCTCATAGCTAGAGCGATTTACTTCAAGCGTATTGCTCAAAGCGTAGAGTTGAGGGTCCACTGGGTCCCTAGAGAAAGGAACTGTGAAGCAGACCGCTCCAGCAGACTAATTGACTATAACGACTGGCAAATTAGCACCCTGGTGTTTGAGTATCTGAACTCTGTTTGGGGCCCCCATACCTACGATCGTTTCGCATCCGAGAAAAATGCTAAAACACAAAAATTTAACTCCTTAACGTGGGTGCCTAACACCCGGGGCTGTGACAGCCTCAACTATGACTGGGCAGGCGAAAACAACTGGGCAGCCCCTCCCCCTATGCTGATTCCACGGGTCATTACTCATATAAAAGCTTGTAAAGCAGACACGACCCTACTGATTCCAAAATGGCAGTCTGCGCCATTTTGGCCACTTCTGTTCCCAGGTGGTTTTCCCATTTTAAACCTCACCGGAGTTCACGAGTTTCCCCCCCAGTACCGCCCGTTTGTAGCAGGATCTGTCTCGTCAATTTTCAACGAGAACTCTGAAATCACTCTGTTGGCAATCAGATTCAGCTTTTAAAACTGCTCAACTTTCTTTATTTCTCTATACCTGACCTTTAGTAAACTGTTTTTTCTGTTCAGCGAGGGCGGAGTACGTAACTAGGTTATAGCGTACTAGCGTAGCTAGGGAGCTATAATCGCTGTTACGTACGAAGCAGACGCTCGTGCGGCTGGGGCGTCTGATTTGCATGTGCACAAGTACGTACAGACGACTGTAGATATGCAAATGAGACGCCCCAGATAGACAATCCAGGCAAACATTCAGTCATCTAGGCTAACCCCATACAGACAAGTGGCGTGAGGTGAATCCCACCCTCCCTCCCATAGTGAGTCAGTTCCCCAGAATATCGTTCCACTCACCAAAACTCCCTGGTTACCAAAAAACGGCGAGCACTGGCAATTTTCAACTTTGAGACAGCTCAAAAAGCAAAAAGGCAAAAAAAAATGTAATGAAGCCGCTGGGCGAAACAATAAGCGGTAAAGCCACTGGGAAAACCGTAGGCACAATTGTTTTTTTTGTTGCAGTTTCCATTAGCAGAGCTTCGTGGTGGCGCAATTACGACAACGCCAAGCTCCGAACAGCACAGTCTCACCTTGTTCATCTCTTGGCAGCTTCTAGAGCCCAAAACACAAAGCGTCAATATTCCTACGCCTTTACCAGCTTCAGAAAATGGTCCTCTGAAACTGGATGCCACTCCCTGCCGGCCGAACCCGAACGTGTGGCGCTATTTCTTGCAGACAAAGCGCACACTTCTTCGTCTTTTGGCCCAGTGCGGGCGGCCGCATGCGCCATATCTCATGCTCATGCCCTCGCTGGCTACTCAGACCCGTGCCAGCAGCCCCTATGCCGAGAAGCCATCGAAGGAGCTAAGCGGTTTCTCTCCGGCCCAGCTGCTCCAAAACCGGCCCTTCCCACCACCGTGTTACGACAATTGGTCAACTGTCTAGCCTCCAGTCGCAACCCCGTTGAACGCCGCACATTAGCTCTTGTGTCCGTAGCATTCGCAGGGTTCTTGCGATTTGGAGAAGCGTCCCAGCTAAGATTTTGCGACTTAACTTTCGGCCCAACCTATTTTATTTTAGCTATAAACTCGTCTAAAACAGACCAGTACCGTCGGGGCAACAAGGTTCACATATCTAAAACAGGGGATATAACATGCCCCTACGACATAATGAGAAATTTTCTACAATTTGTCGAGAAAAACCGTGAGACAAACCCCCAAGACTTTCTCTTCGCCCCACTACTTCCGGGCAAAAAACGGTTTAACCACAAGAAGACCATCCCTTATACACTGGCCTTGAAAAATTTCAGGTCGGCTTTGAGCAAAGCGGGGGTTGAAAACCCTCTCCTGTATGGCTTTCACAGCCTGAGAGCGGGGGGAGCTTCGGCCGCGACTGCGGCCGGTGTTTCGAAAGACCTTGTGAGAAAGCATGGCCGCTGGCGCTGCAGCGAGTCTAGGGACAGGTACGTTGAGGACAGCCTCGAGACCCAGCTATCAGTTACTCTTCATCTTATTAACTAAATGGTCCACACAGGCTGTTTTCTCGTTACTGCTCCTAGACTTCGCTCTGCACTGTATTCGGCTATGAGTATAATCTGTATTACGTTGTATTTTGTTTGTTTTGTTTCTGTGCCTATCTTACTGTATTGCTACGAGTTTTCGTTTACATTGCGTTGCATTTTCTGTTTTTTTTTCTCTCCTTGTTTCGCTGTCTAACCTTGTTCAGTGGATCGTATACATGGTTCCAACGGCCAATTGTCTAACGCATTACGCCACTGCCTGTACCAAGCCTCTATATAACCTGACCTTTAGTAAACTGTTTTTTCTGTTCAGCGAGGGCGGAGTACGTAACTAGGTTATAGCGTACTAGCGTAGCTAGGGAGCTATATTTTTTTTTTTTTTTTTTTTTTTTTTTTTTTTTTTTTTTTTTTTTTTTTTTTTTTTTTTTTTTATTAATTTGTTTGTTTTTTTTGGTGTCTTTTCTTTTTTTTTTTTTTTTTTTTTTTTTTGTTTTTTTTTTGTTTCTTTTTTTTTTTTTTTTTTTTTTTTTTTTTTTTTTTTTTTTTTTTTTTTTTTTTTTTTTTTTTTTTTTTTTTTTTTTTTTTTTTTTTTTTTTTTTTTTTTGTTTTTTTTTTTTTTTTTTTTTTTTTTTTTTTTTTTTTTTTTTTTTTTTTTTTTTTTTTTTTTTTTTTTTTTTTTTTTTTTTTTTTTTTTTTTTTTGTTTTTTTATTTTTTTTTTTTTTTTTTTTTTTTTTTTTTTTTTTTTTTTTTTTTTTTTGTTTTTTTTTTTTTTCTTGTCTCTATTTCTTTTTTTTTTTCTTTCTTTTATTTTTTTCTCTTTCTCTTATTTTTTCTTGGGCGGGGCTTTGTGGGTTTGGTTGTTTTTTTTCGTTTTTGGGTTTGGGCTTGGTTATTTTTTTTTCTCTTTCTCTGTGTCGTTGTTTTTTTTTTTCTTCTCCTTTCTTGTGTCGTGGTCCGGGGTGTGGGCTCGTCTGTCTCTTGCGTTTCTGTCTGTGGGTTTCTGTTTCTCGTGTTCGCGCTTTTTCCGTTTCTCTGTCGTCTGTGTTCGCTTGTTTTTTGTTGTTGTTTCTTTTTGTTGGCGTCCTCTTTTTGCTTTGTTTTTTGTTTTTTTGTTTGTGTTTTGGTGTGTGTGTTCTTTGGTTCTTTGTTCCGTTTCTGGTGGTTGCTCTTGGGTTGTTTTGTTTGTGCGTTTGTTCTCTTTTGTTTTTGTTTTTTGAGTTTTTTTGATAATTTTATTTTTTTTTGAGATTTTTGTTTTTGTTTTTGTGGTTTTTTTTACTTTTGTAGGTATAAATTCCATGTTCAGGTTATCTTCGTTACTATTGTAATTATTTGTTAAATCTTTGTCGGGGTTCGACTTACCGGGTCCATGTCTGCTTCTGGTAAGGAAGTAGCGAAAACATTTATAATTAGCCAAGAAAATGCGAAAAATACTCCAAAAGTGGCCATCGTATAAGTTGCTTTCAACGGATAACTTTCAGTAAATAGTTATTTTTCAATATTTTGCGGCTTATGTAAGTAGAAAGTGACTGATAACGAACTTTTTCCGGACCCAATATTAAGTCCATACTCAGTTTATCTATTAGCAATGTGGGTGTTCGACAGCTGTTTTGTGACACTTAAGCTATTGTTCTGTAACGTGACTTATGCTTCAGATATGTCTATTTTGCGATCTTTACAACGCTATAGGCGAAGTTTTCGGTAAAATTTAACTGAGGCTGTGTCATAGGCCTAATACTTCACCACCTGAACAATTACCTAACTAAGGTTATCTGATTGCTGATTCACAATTCAACGAATATTTTTGGGTATACTCTGGACTCTATTGGAAAGTTTCGTTTTCATGCCCACTTGTTCAGCTTTGTTTTTGTTTTTAGGTTGGTAGCAGTTATTATGAAAGGGTATCTGCAGATGTCGTAATAGTCGGAATTACAGTACCAGTCAAAAATAGATACGTATGCTCGATCGAGCACGAGCACTTTTTGACGTCACGCCTATTGCATTGGACTGCTCGCGCGCACTTCGAGCGTTGCTCGAAATTTTGTCAATTTTCTGTTTCGAGCAGACTTCGAGCAGGTAAGATTTGGTTACAATTACATACATCGTTGGACAAGTGTGTGACATAGTTACATACAGGTATGTATGATATAGTTACATACGTAGTTTTTTTCAAATTGAAAGCTTTCTAACTGGTTGTTATTGGACGTAAGAAACTGAAAATTTACAGCACAAAGCAAAGATTTAATTTTATTATAAACCGAAGTTTAGCTAGTTATTAATTAATGATTATCTATTTAATTACTAATATAGTTTTTACAGTTATTAATTAATAATTATCTAATTAATTAATAATATTGTATCTGGCATTACGGTACGTGTGAATAGTAATTAATAATTAATTAAAAATGAAAATTAATAATTAAAAATAGAAACCAGCTTAGACCTACGTAAATAACAAAGTTTGGACACTTTTGTCTTTTATTTAATACCTAAGCTACATATAGTATTGAATAAATTTGGGGTTGTCTCGTATGCTGATTAATGGCGCGTATTTTGAAAGTGTGCAACCAAAATGCCAGCGGTATACTGATGGCGGGGTACTGGTATTATAAATTAAAACTTAATTATAAGTTAAGTATTATAAATTTAAATTTTGTCGATATTGAAGTAATAGTTAGGTATATAAATTCTAAAATCAACTTAATTTAATGACTGAATCAATTACTTTGTGAATTTTGCCTGAATATATTGACATTGTAATTGTTGTTTGTAAATGTGCATTTACATATATACGTGAAAGTACTAGATGCTAGTATAACAGATATATACAAACAACAACATATAGTTACATAGTAGTAAAAAACATTTATCTTTTCTCACATCAGTTCTTCAATGATGCTGATGTGACATAAAATCGGTATCTTTGTTGATAGTGTCAGGTGTCGGATATAAAAGTGATTTGAAATTAAATCACAAAAATTCTAGTTAATAGGTATATAATTTTGGCAATCACAAAAACATTGGTAATTAAATAGATAATTATTAAATAATAACTGTAGAAAATTTAAAAAAAATTCAGCAGCAGTTATTGTTGTTAATTACTACGGTGGCTAAACTTCGGTTTATAATAAAACTAAATCTTTACTTTGTGCTGTCTTTGTGCTGCTTTCAGTTTCTTACGTCCAATAACAACCAGTTAGAAAGCTTTCAATTTGCGAAACTATTCAGCAGCCTTATATAAAAGAAAGGCTACGTATGTTACATATATGTAACCAAGTCACACACTTGTCCAAGGATGTATATAATTGTAACCAAATCTTACCTGCTCGAAGTCTGCTCGAAACAGAAAATTGATAAAATTTCGAGCAACGCTCGAAGTGCGCGCGAGCAGTCCAATGCAATAGGCGTGACGTCAAAAAGTGCTCGTGCTCGATCGAGCATACGTATCTATTTTTGACTGGTACTGTACAGTCACATGGACAGGTAGGCGCATTTTCTAACCGGATTGCAAAGATTAGTGCTATTCAGCTTCACTTTTTCTAACAGTGGAATATATACGATGCATTTAGCACCGGGCACCGAAACCGGGAAGATGATATTGATATCAAGTTGTACGGACGCCAGAAGAAGGAGAAATATAGATCATATACGCAGCTGGTAAAAGTGTAAATTTGATAGCAACAGCCCATGAGGATTGACTGATTAGTGTTGTTTAGAGGCATAAACAGTCACTTATCCGCACCGGTCTGGTCTGGGATGTATACTTTTTTGTCATCATTGTCAGTTATAATACTATCATCTAATCAACAAAGATGGTAAACTTTAATCTTATTATTGTTTAGTATAACGTCAAGCGTCTACTGAACTTTCATCAACATAATTTTCAGTGCACTAGTCTAAAGGTAATAGTTCAAGGACGAAAGTTATCGTAGCAATTCTTAAAATTCTGTAGTTATTTTTTGCACTACGACACGTTATGGCGTTATCTGCCAAAAGCAATGTTATAACAATGGAAACTTCATCTATTATCTTATCACAATGATATATAATACATTGTATTTGTTTGGCCTTTCATTTAGCTTAATTTAGATTCATAGTCTTGACTGTTCCAATGCTGCCATACGGGTATTTTTGTGTTGCTATTTTTGTTGTATGTCTTCTAGGCGAAACTGATGGGTGGAAAAAAGACCCAGAAGAGGATATGGATCCCGTAAGTCAAGGGCCCATAATTTTTATACGAACATTTTCCCTTTTCATTTTCAGCGCAAAAATGTGTGGTAAATACAACAATCCAAAAAGATTACATTAACCTTAGGTTGACTGAGCATTTTCATACCCACAGATGGCTGTGGGGGATTTTGACGGGTCGCATTGAAACAAATTCGAAACCACATTTTTGCTCCAAAATATTACTTTGCACTCTTTTTTGACGGGTAATGGCTGGTTAAGTGCACTGTAACAAGTATGAAATGAAATGAAATGAAATTTATTTAATCAAGCAAGCATAATATCCCACATACAGGGACTTTATAGGCAACTTACTACACAACAAAAAGTTTACGCATATAAAAAGTATAGACAGTGGCAATCAATAAACAAGATATGGGTCACACTGAGTGTGTCTGTGCCGGCTCTTACAAGATGTGTTATAGTCTTAATCTCTGATAAAGCAAACATCTGCGATTAAAAGCTTCCGATAGAAATTTAGCTAATACTTTGATATTTGTTAAATCTTGGCTACTCATAATATCAATAAATTGTAGCAAATGCGTTGTATTAGAAGAGTTGAAAGGTCTAATATCATTGTAAGCTGGGCATTCTAGCAAAAAATGTATTTCATTTTCGATTACTCTCATGTCACAGACTCTACATAACCGCATGTCACGTGGGATACGATGAGACTCCCTTCCCTACGATCCCAGCGTCCGCGTTCGATTTCAAGGTCATGAGAACGAAGTCTAAAGCTTATTAAACTTTTCAACAATTTAGGGTTAAGCTGTATTGTTAGAAAGTGCTCAAGGCCAAACCGCAATTTATATTGGACGTATAAGTCTAAACTGGTCATGCTAAGTAATTCAGGGTTTCCATTCAACTACTAGGAAGCGGTCAACCAGATATTTTCGACATGTATATAAAAAGTTATTAATATTTGGAATTTCTTGGTTTTGCCAAAAATTTGCAAGGTTTACATGGTTTAAAAGCTCTACTAGAGCTGTGACCCAGGTCCAAATACCATACATAGACATGGCTAGACTACACAAAGCGTAATAAGATTGTTTTACAAGTGAGGTGTTTGGCTCAGTCAATATTTTGCACCAATAACGAGCCATAGCTAAATGTCTTTGAATTAAAAGAGGAAGACGTATGTATCAAAAATATATATACCTGTTCACCGGCAAATTATTCTTCGTCTGACGTATCTACCCTTGCTGCACCCTGTAATAGCAAGAGTACATATTAATAGTGTCTCACTCTGTAGAAGACATATAATTAAAATTAACAAAGTTGAAATTTTAAACCTGCAGCCCAGCAGTCTCTGGTTTGCTGAAATTTCAGCTGAGCTAAAACCATGGTTTAAGAAAGTCTACGAAATTCGTAACGAATCAGGCGATATTTTGTAATGAAATTATGTATCATATAAAAACGTACTTAAAACCAGGGTTTAGTAAAACCACCTGTGTGAAATCCACCCATAGTTTCTTCTGTAGAGTGAGACACCATTATGTACTGGTATATAATAGTTTTGTCGATGTCACACACACTGATATGGTTTTATAGATTATTTTATTTTATTACTTATTTTCAGTACCAGCTGATTTCCAGCAAGGGTTATCCTGTGGAGGAATACGAAGCAGTGACGGAAGATGGTTATCGATTGTCCATGCAACGCATTCTTGGGGGAGTCAACGAACAGAAATCTAATTCAACCAAACCTAAACCCGTTGTGTATTTGCAACATGGCCTGTTGGCTTCGTCTACATGTTGGCTGACTAATTTGCCCAGTGAAAGTTTAGGTCAGTAATATGGTTTGTTTTTGCTAATATTATTCTTTTGAAATTAGCTAAAGTTGTTAATAGTTTTATATCATCAAGAGTGGTCCCCCGCTGGTAAAACGGCTATTTCGGCCGGCGCATCGTTCCGGCCATTTAGCTAGGATTGGGAAGTTTGTCATACTCGTCCCTATTATGTATATAAACTTGATATCATTAATTATAGGCTAAGATTGGCAATATATTTTTCTATTTCACTCATAATCTTGAACAGCTTTATGAACTTGTTACGTAAATTTCGTCATCCATTAGGTGATAAAACTTTTAGTTGGTTAGATTAACAGATTTCAAAATGATTTTGTTAGATTCATGCTTATATATAGCTAAAGAACTTGTTCTTGTAGGTGTTATTGTGGCTGCGTATAAGATCGAGATAATGTAATGTATCTCTGATGGATGTTTGACTTCATAGCAGTTTATGTACATCGGGAAACTTGCTTGGTATTACTGTTATAGGCTTTATATTGGCTGATGCTGGTTTTGAAGTGTGGTTAGGAAATTTTCGTGGGAACACTTATTCTAAAAAACATGTCAACCTGGATCCGGAACAGCATGCCTTTTGGCTGTTCAGGTAAACCAGTAGCTACAGTTACAGACGTTTTCTGCATGCTTATATCATAACAGCTTTAGCAAACTTTTCGCGTGCAATAAAACTTCGTCTTAACAAAACTCATTGTTCTGTTACCTACCTAAGACTCGCAGATGGGCCTAGTACTTAATGTGTAAAACAATATGTAAATGTATTTTCATTGTGGAAACACATTAATAAATTTGAATGGAATACATTAGGCCTATTCATTCACACGAGGGCGCATGGGCATGAGCGGGCGCATTCTATTTTCACACTGCCTGCTGCATTGTTTTACACAATGCAGTATGCAACTGTGCGTGTGCGCCCGCTCATGCGCCATGGCGTGCGCCATGGCGTCGCCATGAAGCAAAATGCACCCTCGTGTGAATAGGCCGTAAAGTGTGTAGCGAGATAGATAGGTACATAGATTGGGTGATTTTTTTAGCTGGGACGAAATGGCCAAATTCGATCTCGAAGCGATGATCAACAAGGCTTTGGAAGTCAGTGGCCAGGACCAGCTTTATTATGTGGGGCATTCCGAGGGCACAATGACTGCCTTTGCCAAATTTTCCACTGATTTGGACTTTGGCAATAAGGTAAAGACGGTAATCGGTAATTAAAGTCTGACAAACAAGCAAAGTTTTCGGCAAAAGTATTGTTTTCGGTGGGCGGGTGTTTCGTTTTTTTTTTTTTTTTCCTTTTCCCTTTTTTTGTTTGTGTGGGTTTTTTTGTTCTTTGGGTGCGGTTGGTGGCGGTGTTCGTTCGTGCCCTGGCCGTTCCTCTTCCCCCCTTTTTGTCTTTTTTTTTTCTCTTCTGTGGCCCTTTCCTTCCGTTGTTGTCCGGGGCTCCTTGCTTTGCGCCCTGCGTTATGATACTAGAATCAAAATTAAAGACCTGTTGGGATGTGGCCCAACAGGAAAAATAGTTGCACCACTTGAGAAAACGAAGCATGTGTTTTCGTTACGAAAAGAATGGATTTTGACTATCCAGAGTACAGCAAGTAGTCGCAGAAGTCATGCCATTAAAATAAGTAAGTGCCAAGTGGCGCAACAATTTTTGTCAGACTTTACTAAATAGGCATTATTGTCCTGTTTACTGCGAGCGACTAACAGCTATGTAATTTTTATTCGGCTTTTGTACATTTCCTACTGAAATTCAGTGCTTTTGAGATTTCTTAACTTTGTTTTCAAAGCTAACAAGCAAAACTGTTTCACAGACAATTTCACTGGTTTGAGCTAAGATGAAGTTTATATTTTTAGATCAAACACTTCTTTGCTCTCGCCCCTGTACACACGGTTGGCAACATCAAAGGACTTGGAGCATTTGCTTCTCACTTCACAGGACTCGTCCAGGTGGCTAAAAAACAGTTATTATTGCTCCAGATTAACTTGTCTAAACAGTCATGAATATTTGAACAGTGCATATTATTCACTGTAGAAATAAGACTGAAGCAGTGTTATTTTTGACATGAACAACGGTAAACTAACTGTCTGTGTCAAAATAATATATATTTAGTTAATTTAATTACTTGAATTTATTTCGTACTAATGTATTCAAGTAAAAAAGCAATTGGATGTCGCCAGTCTACGCAGCTTTTAGCTGCTAAACACAATTTGATAGAAAAAACTGACTGTTACCACTAATACTTAGGACTATGAGGTCATTTTTAACCCTAAAATATTGAAATTCAGAGTCTGAGTAAACGAGCTAAATTTTCATTTTGCGGACCTGCGGAGTAAACGCAATATCTAACTTGTGACACGTTTTTCACCTAATACAAATTTGGAAACTAGTTCGACATAGGTAAATTTCATCTTGGCTGGCCCGCTGGCTTATTTTAAGTCGTCCTAAATCCGATATCCTTTCCTGAAATTCAGACTTTTCAATCGCGCTTAATTCGACACGGAACGAACATAACACAAAGGCCAGTGGAATGATTTTTTTTTCAGTTGGTCTACAAATTGTTCGGAGAAGACGAGTTTCTACCCAGTGGCACTACCACCAAACTGTTGGCCAATGTATTGTGCGGATTTAAGTACACCAATCCGCTCTGTGATAACATCCTGTTTCTGATCGCGGGCTATGATTCCAAACAACTGAATGCCACTCGAGTTCCAGTTTACGTCGCCCACACGCCCGCTGGGACTTCAGTCCAGAATATGGTTCATTTTAGCCAGGTTTGTGCTGTGCTACACGATTTTAACTTTCATGGTTTAATTGGAAAATAAAAAAAGCATTGAGTTATTGGGATTGACTGAAGTAGTTTTTATTAAAACTAGTTTTCTTACTTTTTATGTTATTAAGATTTAGCTAGATAAAAGTCGATTTATACCTACTGTAAATGTAAATGTTTATGTTTATACTATTAACAGCAGTTTGTTCATTCAGCTGGAAAAATTTCGAAATAATCACTCCACTCAGTCATAGTATATTATGAGATCAGTTTATGGCGCGAATATTTCGTAATTTTTGCCGGCTGAACTCCTAGCGGACATAATACGGCTGTAAGTATGAATCGACCCTAAACACGATTCTTGGATTCGCAAAATGTTCAGCTGAAAAATCTATAGTTAAATCCCAGTCAAGTTTCAGCACATGATTGTATGACATAGATACGGTAGACATTGTATGACATAGATATAGATAAGTCCAAGCTTTGGCTGGGATTCGCACCGCTGCCACAGACTGGGCATGCTTCCCAGTTACATTTTTGTGACAGTACTGTCACGCCAGACCACTCGGCCACCTGCTCGCTTCACTCGGATACCTAAGGTATCCTCATGAAGGACATGATTTTGTGAAACATCAAACCGACAGGTGTCACTAGCAGGAGATAGTGCTAATTGTTGCTTAGAAGCAACATTATGAATGAAAGGGTTAAACAAATTGTGAGCACCGAGTTTTCTTTTGTTCAGAACGTGAAGTCGGATAAGTTCCAAAAATACGATTGGGGCAGCCAACGCAAAAACATGCAGCATTATGGACAGGTTAGTGTTCCCACGTTGGTTACGTTGATTAACCATCATTAGGGCTGAGAGTATTGACTTGCTATGATTGGCTTTTAAATGGTTCATTCAATTGCAGAAGGTTTTGTACGTCAGTGACGGGCGAAAAAGTTGAACTTTAACTCAAATTAAAAAAGTTACGGATCATATACAATATACTTCTGACTTTCCTTAAATGGAAACACCGTGAGTTTAACTTTCAGTTAAAGTTGTTTAAAGAAGGTATAATATAAAAGTCACTAATGTTGGCCTTGGCCTTACTTTAACTTTAATGTAGGTAAATTGTGTAACTTTTTGCCCTCAACTATATAGTTCCATAGCTGGTAGCTTGTATTAGCTGCATATGTAGTAGGTTGTAGGTTTACAATCTGCAATCTTATTAATTTGCTGTAAGGCTACATCGTCTGAATACTTCCACTATAACTGTCAGTGGCTGACAGCCAAACACAAGACTGTGCTGCAGACCAAAATTTCATTAGGTGTTCTGTAGACAAGGGCAAAAAAGTCAAGCCATTTTCATTCAAGTTAAAGTAAAGGCCATTGCTTCAATTTAAGTTAAAGTTACAGATGATGTAAGGATCAAGCATAAATTTAAGATAAAATTAAAGTAAGCCGAAAGTCAATGACTTTTATAAAATTTATTTTAAAATCACTTTAATTTAAAATTAAAGTAAGGTTGTTTTAATTTAAGTTAAAGTTACAGTTATAGTAAGACCTCTAACTTTTTTTGGAGTTAAAGTTAAAGTTAAAGTTAAAGTAAGACCCCTAACTTTTTTAATTTCAGTTAAAGTTAAAGTTTAACTTTTTGCCCTACTGTTGACCAACTTTTAGTTTTTCTATTCAATAGTGTATTTCAGAAAACAGCTCCATTATACGACGTCAGCAAAATGCAAGTTCCCGTTTCCCTTTTTTGGGCCGACAACGATTGGCTGGCTGACCCGGTCGATGTGGCGGAGTTAATTGGCGAGTTGCAGTCCATGGAACACTCGTTCTACTATGAGGGCTTCAATCATTTGGACTTCATCTGGGGTTTACAGGCACCGGATCAGATTTATTCCAAGATTATTGACATTGTGAAGCAAAAAGAGGGTCTTTGAAGAAAGTGCGTATAGCTGACTAAATGGTGCAACGTCAAAAACATTTTATTGGCATGTAATATATTCCTTGTAAAGTAGATGATGTAGCGAAGTAAAAGAACTGTCTTTTGTCTTTAAAATGAATATTAAGCATAGTCATATAATATGCTTGTCGAGCCTTCTTTCCCCTTATCCATGTGTTTTTATGTAGGTACGGTACATTATTTTCTCTGTGTCCTTAAAACATTCGGTGTATTTGTCCTCATGCTAGGTCAGATGCTTTTTTCCTGTTGCGCCACAGCCCAACAGGTCTTTAATTTTGATTCTGGTATCTTAACGCAGTGCTAGCGTTAAAGTGTCAATGTGCGGAGTGTGTTTTGCACATCAATTAAAATATCTGTGCGTCTGTCACAACCAAAATGCCTGTTATAATCAGTAAGTTGGTGCGTTGATTGTTCTTGAGAAGCGTATTGAGAAAATACAAAAGTCTGACAAAATGTGAGCTGCCAGGAATCGACGATGTCAGCTCGCGGTCACCAGCCGAATAAACTAACCACTCGACCATACAGCTCCCTGTTACCTAGACGCTTCGCTGCTAAATAACATATTTCCTTTTAAAATCGACAATACAGTACTATCTGCTTCCAAACGGACACAACAATAAAACAAGATTAATTTTCAGAATATAATTTCATTAGCAAATGCAGTTCAGTAATCACCTAAATTTTATTTAAAATCTTCAATCAAAGTTCCAATTGCTGAAAGCTTTTGACTGAGATTTTGCACTGCAATGGCTGCAAAAGGAGACTTATTTATGCAAAATATGTAAATTCAGAAAGACCACTTTCACTGGCCCAACAGGTTTACGATGGCCTCTGGCCAATGTACTTGAAAATTGAAAGTGTATGCTTGATACTTACTGACTACTTTTGCCGAAAACTTAGCTTGTTATGTTCATGCTTAGGTTCATGCTTTTTTTACGCTGCGGCCTCAGCCGCCGCGTATATACTATAGTGCAAACGTGTGCATCAAGAGCACACAGATTCACCTATTGTAGTGTTAATCTGCTGGTTAGGTCAGCAATAACTGTTTGTGTGTGTGTGTCTAGGTACGTATTTAGCGACAATCAGCTGCCCGATCTCATTTACGTAGCTAGGGATGTTTTCAGTTAACTGCTAACTGATTCATTTTCAGTTAAAGTTAAGCAGTTACAGTTAACTGATAATAACTGATAACTGAACTGCTCTGATTTTAAAAAGCAGTTAAAAACTGATAACTTAACTGCAAAATTTGCAAAAGCAGTTAACTTAACTGTAACTGAACTGCTTCGATTGTAAAAAACTGATTGAAATCAGTTAACTGATATTCTTTTCAGTTACATGCAATAACTGAAAATCATTTTCAGTTATGCGTCGAAACATGCATAAAATCCTTTGTGGCGTTCTGCTTGTTTACTTTTTGCAATGATCTTCAAGTTTTTGTATCTGTAGAATTGTCACTAAAAGTATTGAAAGGACAAAACGGCAATTAAATGAATGATCATACTTGAATTTCCAGTTTAGAACCACTTTAGGTTCTGCCTGTTTTTTTATTTGATTCATTGTTTTATGTTTTTTTCTAATTGTTTTGCACCCATACTTCCAAGAGTTCATGTCATTTACAGTTGCAACTTGGCAGTTGTTACAGAAGTTTAAAGTTATCGTATTGAAATAAATGTTTGATCCCATGTTGACAAGAGGTTTTTTGTTTTGAGTAGATTCAAATATTAGTAATTAAATAGTTAATAATTAGAAGTTAATCAAGTTCTAAGTAGAAACTACGTGAAAACTAGCAAATATCGGAAAAAGCGGAAAAAGATTATTAGCGGATAATATTAGCGGAAAAAGAAACCAGCATTTTTTAAAGAAATAACTGAAAATATTTTCAGTTAAAGTTATCAGTTACAGTTAAGTTAACTTAACTGTAACTGAACTGATTAAAATTTTGCAAAATTAACTGATAACTGAACTGATCTAATTTTAACCTAATCAGTTAACTGATTAACTGAACTGATTAAGTTTTTGATAACTGAAAACATCCCTATACGTAGCCAGTCTGTCCAGTTAAAAATTTTTGCACACAGAAAAGAGTCATTTGACAGGACCTGTCACGCCAATGTTTCGTAGAATGTTCACTAGCGCGTCGAAAGCAAGAAATTTTGAATTGTAAAAGACATGGGAATTAGGAACCATGCCATGACGCGACTATGGAGTCCACAATATGGCAAGAAAGTTAGACCATTTTCTTTAAAGTTAAAGTAAGGCCAAGGCTTCAAATTAAGTTAAAGTCACAGTTAAAGTAAGGGTCAGGCGGTAATTTAAGTTAAAGTTAAAGTAAGCCCAAAATCATTTACTTTTGTCTAACTTTCTTAAATAACTTTTAAAGTTTAAGTACGCGTGTTTTAAATTAAGTTACAGATAAAGTAAGACCTTTAACTTTTTTGTAGTTAAAGTATGACTCCTAACTTTTTTAATTTTATAAAAAGTTTAACTTTTTTGCTCTAGTCCACCTCCACAGTACCAAGAGTACATAATAGCGTCTCACTCTGTACATAAGATGAGTGAGACAATCTCCAGCCTGCCTGTGTTCTAGCAAAAACCAATGCGCTGGTCGTTTTCAGGCTATATGTTGACATTTTGTGCAACATGTGGCTGGCCAATTAGAAGCGAGCTCCTATTCTCTGATCGGCCAGACGCCTGTGCAGTTGTGCACGTGTTGAAAGAAAGAGGATGCCCCAATTTAGAAAGAATGAAAGAAATGGAGGCGCCGGGAATCGAACCCGGGCCGCCTGCTTCGAAGTCAAGCATGCTAACCACTACACCACAGCCCCCGAGTCTCATAGGCCCTAATTCTCATTTATAACAGGGTCCCCCCCTCAAACATCGTTGCGACTCTGCAACGATACTCGGTCGATACTCATGCTCCCGGGGCGAACCGGTTCACCCCTAACCGAAACCGAGGGTTTTCTCCGGTTCACTCTTAACCGAGGCCGAGGGTTTTTCGGATTACCCTTAACCGAGGGACCACACAAGAGAAGCTATGTACACAGTCATACAGCACACAGCACGAGTACCGTAAGGGTTGAAGTGCCAACCTCAACCCAAGACATGGGGCTCCTAACCCACTTCCGAAGACGGCTCGGGGATAAGGCTGTCCGGAGGACCCGGCCCTATCCTCTCTGTTCTGTCACGGTCGCCAGATATTGAAAGAAAGAGGATGTCCCAATTTAGAAAGAATGAAAGAAATGGAGGCGCCGGGAATCGAACCCGGGCCGCCTGCTTCGAAGTCAAGCATGCTAACCACTACACCACAGCCCCCGAGTCTCATAGGCCCTAATTCTCATTTATAACACACGTGCTCCAATCATAAAACGGGATAGCGATAAATGGTTAATAAAATCATTATTCATTTATAGTCTGTTTGCAAAAACACTAAAAAAGGTTTGCAAATAACCTTTAGGGATATTTTGGCAAACTTTCAGCGAAATTGATAGAGAAACTTTTAAGAAATTCAGAAAAGTTTGTATCTCAAAAGTTTCGCGATCAATTTTGCTGAAAGTTTGTCAAAATATCCCTAAAGGTATTTGCAAACTTTTTTTAATGTTTTTGCAAGCAGACTATGAAAAACAATGAGTTATTAAGCTTTCATCCCTATCTTAATGCTTATCAACTCATTAGCTATTATATACTAAAGTGTGTTGCGCAGAGAATCTACATACGCGCTGATTGGCCGACCACATGTTGCACAGAATGTCAACATGTAGCCTGAAAACGACCAGCGCAGCGCATCTGCCTGTGCTAGAACACAGGCAGGCTGGAGAGTGTCTCTCTGTTGACAATTTCTTCAGGTTCGACCAAAAAGGGGGGGGGGCGCGTCTGCCGCGCGCCCCCCCCCCCCTGGCTACGCCCTTGCGGCGATTAATGATCTCCAAAAGCTGCTTATCACTGAAAGCAGTGTGTGATAGGTCGGGCAGCTCTTGGCAGCTTTGCAGTTTTTCCTGGTTTTGGGATCATCGTCACCGTTCCAGATTTCCAGGCTGAAGGGTAGAAGCCGACATTGAAATCACTCCTTGACCCGTTTTATTAAAGACAAGTAAATTATTGACCATAATTTGGTTGGTTTGATCAATTGGCCCTTTAGGTCAACTTGTTGAGTTGCCTCATAAAATCAAGCTATTTCACGATTCTTGGCTGGGTCGGCTCATGAATTTAAGCTGGTTATCTTTTATGGAGTCAGGTTTATTTCTGGGCTCCAGTGGATTGCACAGTTATGTAGGCTGGCTCGCTGGATAAAGTAAATCAGTGAGCTAGGTTGGCTCATCGAATCAAGTAGATGGCTGATCTAGACTGACTCACTATGTAAATAAGGTTGCTCTGAACTTGGTTGGCGTATGAAATTTATAGGATTGGAGTATTGGACTATTGGAGAGCTAGGCTAGCTCACTGGATTAGTTTATCCTGTAAGCAGGGTTGGCTCATGGCATTGATAGAATTGCTGAGCTAGACTGGCTTGCTACATATATTAGGTTGCGCTGTGAGCTTCTTTTGCTGAAATTTTTCGCTAAACTTAAATTATACTTAAATGTCAATGACTGGTTTTTCATTTCGGCTCGTATTTTTGGCATATTTATGTCTGGCATATCTTGCTGAGCAGCATATTTGTGCAAGACCTTGGTTCTGTTTCAATAAACCCACAGGACTGTGAGATTTGTTAGTGCTAAATCAGGTGATGTCTGATGAATACATGAATAATTTCATTGCGAATCACCTGATTTGGCAATTAAATGTGTCAGTTGTGCACCTGTGAGTTTATTGATTTAGGCCTTTCGTCACAAAGACTAGAAATCCTATTACAGCTAACCCACTTTCGATTTTATTGGAATAGTAGGATTTACCACTTACCATCCTTTTTTCCTATTTCTTCTATTGGTCAGGATCAGCTAGGAGAACCCGCATGTGCTAGTTGCGCTATTTTGCTAAATCGTCTATCAAATCACAAATCAAAATGAAGCTATCACACTCATACATGAAATCGAGGGTCCGGGGTCCGGGGAAAGGGTCCCCAAAAGTCGGGCAAAAATTAGTAAAAATAGCACTTTTTTGGGAATATTTTACAAAATTTTACAAATTTTAGGGTATTTTTGGTTATCAAGGGGGAGGGTTCCCAAAATTAGCCGGAGAGGCCCACTAAAATTTTGACCCCGTTACATGTGTGACGAAAAAGACTTATGATGGGTTAGGTTAGACTTACTGGGTTAATAAACTTTCGGTTATGTGCTATGAGAACTCTGACTTCTTTTGACTTGGACTTCACTAACGATCACTTCCTTAGGTTCACTACTAACACAATACTGGCGATACAAAACACACGTTTAGGGTGCGCGTAGGTACTTGCTGATACACGACAATAATACCACAGTTTAACTCTATTCTGACTATATCAAATCTCTCAACTCATACTCAAAGAAGCACAGTGGAGTAGCAGAGGTTAGAGATGTTTGCGGGAGCTCCACCCTTCGAAAAAGGAACCCAGTTGCTACAGAAGACTAAACTACAGAGATTCGTTTAGGTCACTCAAGGATCCTAGTCCAACCTCGTAGTACAACTCAGTCAGTACCTTTGCGTGCGAAACTCAGTCAAAATGCTTACGATCGCCTGAACGTACGCAAATACAAACAATATACGAAAACACTAACTGTACTACCTCCACAGGCGATCGTGTTTATCTAGAATTCAACTGATCTCTCAACGATAAAAGCACACCCTTGAATTTCGACTAAATTCTAGCTAACTGAAAATCAACGTGTAATCACTCAGAATTTGCCTCATTTATAGCTTCTACTTAAACTTCAACCTGAACAACCGGTTACAGGGGATTTGAACTGCTCGGACAAGCTTTTCTGGCTCTGCCCGTCGTGATTCGGGAAAGGGACACTAAAAGTCAGGGATCTAGGAATTTATACCTTCTTTCAGAGGCCTAGCTCAACCCTGACGCCTGCTTTTTCTGGTGTCGGGGGAAACTAACGGTTTAACTCCCCAATGCTATCTCAACGACAAAACTCCCTTTACTTTTTGACTAACGAACGACTCAAAAATCAACCTAACACTCGAAACTATGTGTGACCGGTGTAACTGTACGTAACCTGAAAAAGATAGCACAAATACAACCTAACAGTCAATCGTAGCTAAAGTTCTACATTTAAATAACCCGCGTAATAGGCACAAAACTACCGACTCGGAACGGACATACAAACTCAACCTGAAAACCCTAACTGGAACTGACATTCTTCAAGCCTGACCCTGTCTAGGCTAGATCGATCTCTCGGTCTACTAGTCAACTCAATGATCTACTGGTTCTACTGGTATTGATCTACCTTTTAGGGTCAGCCTAGGCTACTGCTACAAACACCGTTTTTTCTAAGGACAAAACTAACAGGCTAGGAGTTGGCGGAAAGCTGGAGCTGGACAGGACCGGACTGGACTGGACTGGAGATAGGAAACCGGGGCCTAGTGACGGTTGAACCGGCGGCGGACAATTTGGCACTGGACGGACTGAACTGGACAGGAACCGGGGCTTAGGGGCGGCTGAACCGGTGGACGACATGGACGATTTGACGGAAAGCCTGGGGACAGCTGGACGCACTGGAGACCGAGGCCTGCAGACGGCTGAACCGGCGCGGACAGCGGGAGCACTGAAAGCCGAGTCCTGAACCGGCGAACACGGGGGAAACCTGGGGGGCACGGGCGCAAATGAAGTGCAAAAACCGGGGGCACTGACGGCGCGAAAGGTGCTAGGCAGACTGAATGGCCTATGGGCCACTGGACACACTAAATGCGCGGGGACCACACTGAACAGACTGAAGGGCAATAAGCCCACTAGGCAAAATGGAGACAAGTCGGTAAATTTGAGGCACTTATGTATTGGACGCCGATACAATTGGTATATACAATGGCGAGGGCAAGAAAATGCGTTAAAATATGGGCACAGAGGCGGAGGAGCAAGAGCAAGAGCTTAATACCGACCGAACTTCACAAAAATTTTCACCCCGACTGTACTTAGCTAATGTGACAAAATTCGGTTTTTCTTTCAACTACTTTGTCGGGATCTGTAATTCCTCCAATCAGAGCTGGGCTCGCTAAGGCCCGCCTACATATCCATCAGTCTTATGATCACTTATCCTAGCTTACTTATTGGGAGGTCTAGGGCTATTGGCCCAGGCACCTCAGCAAACACTTACCTAAACTGCCATAATTCCTTTTCGAAAGCACTTAATTCCTGGTCGGCCCAGGTACTGTAATTTATCTCATTTCTCTCCTGGGCGACTAGAGAAGACAAACATGGAGTTAGAAAAATATTATTACCGAAATGTTATGAAAGCAAAAAGGGGAAAATGAAAGGGAGGAAAAGGCAAAATATGAAACATTAAAAAACCAAACTTGTATGAACTTAAAAACTTGGCCAATTACGTATTATTACTAACTAATTACTAAACATTATGGGCGGAGTTCTAGAAGGGTGATTAGCGAGTGACTAACTTAATCAGTCGCTAAATGTTCTTTGATTACTTTATGTCATTTCGAATTCTACACGCTGAGAATAGACTTGCCTGATGTCGTTCTGCACGCGCGTTATTCTTTTAATCACTGACTTAACTTAAAACTCCACCCTATGTGTATACTTATTGACTCATGACTCTGTAATTAGCTTTTTCACTAGACCACTCTCTGGACTGCAGACCCAGTCAAAATTCATACTTCAGTGAACTACTGTAATCCTAATACGAAATTAGGGTTTCTCCGAACCCTAATTTTATTCGACTCTTGCTTTCCGAATACATGATAGAACGATACAAAACAGTGTAAAAGGGTGCCCAAACATTACTACTTGTCAAACACTACAAAACGATACTAAACACGACCATATTACGATTACTAATTGCCAAATAATAACATTACAAATTAGGGTCTCAAAATGTATGCTTTAAGCCTACGATTTAACTCAAAATCTACTAATATTTGCAATCTAATTTCAAATAACTTCTGCTACATTATTCCGAACAACTTCAAACTTTCCACAATTACTCTATACTTTGTGTCCTACAATTACGTATATTTCACATAATCCAAAACCAACTAATTACTTGATTATAAACCTCTAAACTTCGCTTATTACTACATTTTTTGGCTGCTCTCAGCTGAGCAATATCTGGGCTAATGTTCGACTTAGCCTAGATATTGTTTACAAACACGACTGAGCTTTCTCATTCCTCTCAAGGAGTCACAGATATCACTGCTTAAATCTCACTAATTACTTACAACTCCCAGACAATACGGACAAACAATTATACGGACCATTATCATGGATACACGGGCAATATATTACGACAATCGGCTTCAGTTATAAACAAGGAACAAAAGGGAAAGGGGCGGATACAATCGAAGTGTCCGCTTCGGTGCGGCCCGGATTCCGGCCAGGGTCCAGCATAGGTCCGCTACCGGTCCGGACTCATCTATAATACAAGCATTGTATGCACGACAAAACGGAACCGTAGATTTAACAACAAATAACAACAAGCAGCAATTTTTTGCAAAATTGTCAAGTAAATTGTGCTTTTACTGAGCATATGCTTGACTGTTAAAAGTGTGAATGTGCTTGACTGTTCAACTGTTTGTTGAAAGTTAGACCTGCCGCTGCAGTAATGATTTTTTATTGAAATAATATTTTATCACTGTTAAGGCCAGATAGTCTTTACTAGCTCTTCGCAGTGGCGTGGCCAGGAAAAAAATTCAGGGGGTAATGACTAATCAATTTTTAAAAATGTCTTAAAATTGGCTTAATTGCAATTTTTCACACAAAAAACGAAACATTATCATAGGGTAAACTCAGCCAATAAGGAACACTAAACCTGCCAACTTAACAGTTACTTATCTTTGTGTTAGCATAGCGTTATGTATCGTCAACCGTCAAAGGTGATTGCTAGCTCATTTTGTAGCCAAACATTCTCTCTTTCCAGGCATATTACACTCGTAAGCCAAAAAATTTATTATCAACATTTATTTTTACTTTAAACAAAGCAAACCTGAGTGTTCAAAAAAAACTGGTAGTAAGGAACAGACCTCGGGGTTTGTAAGGAACACTTACAGTAAATAAGGAACATTTTTTGGCTGAAATAAGGAACATAAATCGTACTGAATTATTACTAGAATTTTGCATTTTGGTTTTTAGAATCGAAACGTTTGCTCTTCAACCTATTTTGTGAAAAATTTCGATGTGAAACATTTATTACAGATTTTTTACAATTCACAAAACTTAGTAATTTACAAATATATACATACTTATTACGAGTCAATTTTTGGACATGCGTAATGAAACTCACAGTGAAGACTAACAACTCATTTTTCTTCCCGACAAGTAACGAATACAAGACCTATCAAGAATAATATAAGAAATCCCCTCCCCCCTCAAATCAAGACATGTCTTGACTCCAGCCCCCCCTCAAATCTAGGAAGTGTTTGGATTTGAGTCAGGCTCCCCCTTCGTTTCAGCACACAACCAGCTCACCACAAAACCTCAGTATCAGTATTAGCTCACCAGTATTAAACACGTGACAAAACCTGACCATTTAAAAAAAAGTTGTTCCTTAATACCCCTATGCTCCCAAGTGTTCCTTATTGGCCGAGTATACCCTATTTTGTTAAAAACAGTACTAATTGTTTGATCAGAGTGGCATCGATTGTAAAACTGGTGCTAAAAGGTCCTAAACTTACAAAACTGGCGGGTCCAAAAAATTACAAAACAAAAATTACAAAAACAATTCAGTATGAGTATTAAGGAGCCGTGTCAAAAATATTTACACGGTTGGCCGTCTACGTAGTATAAAACTCGTGTTGTAAACCGTGTAAATAATTGCTAAAACTGTGTTTTTAGTTTTGATAAGCATTGTTTTGTTGCAGTGTAATAAATTTACCATCACTTGCGTAGAAGTACAAATTGCAAAACAACAGCAGGCGATGCGAGTTTAAATCAATACAAAATTAACTGATACCTTGGTTTGAGTTCTAGAATAAATGTAAAAAATACAATTGTTTAATTCTAATTACTATTATAATTATGAAAATATTAAAATTAAATTGTATTAAATATTATTGACAGTCTAATAAAACTTTCAAAACTTCTGTTTGAAACACATCTAGTGTAAAAGCACTAATGCGGGTAAGAAGCTCAAGTTGCAAGCCCAAAAAGCTGTGTATTACTGCTATGGATGTACATATGTAAGTAGAACCCTAATGAACATATATAGCATTAATAGCTTAATAACTACCACATAGATACAGTTCAAAAGGGTGGTGTGACGATACTACTAACAACAAATGCGAAAAAGTTCTTTTCTTTTCAAGTTTTTTTCCACGAATCCGGATCGTTAAGAAATGCTTCCTTGACCACTTTTCTAAATCAGAATTTCTGAAAATTGCAAAAAGAATGAAAAGAGTAAACAGATCTACTTCAGGGTCCCCTCTAAAGTCAAGGTTTATCATTATTGACGAGGTTGGACCAAGTGAGGACTTGGGCGAAGAACCCAACTTATGTTATAGACCAATTGAATATGAAAAACAATTCTGATACGGGCCCTCAATTAAAAGACTTTATTATAGATGACCTTACTCAACTACGGGCAGAGGAAATTGCAGAAACAATAGACTGTTTTGATGTTTTGATGTTTGTTGGACTATTTTAACGACTTTACCATTGACTTTTTTCTATCACTACAAAAAAATAGTCGGAAGTTTGTATCAACAGTCATTTACCGAAGTTCTTTTCTCAGATATGTACAACTTGATTCAGAAATCATTCAAAGGCTTTTTACAGAATCTGTCCTTAAATTTCAACGAACGGATATTATGTGGCATATGTACCCAATATTGTAGAACTAGGTATAACTATTGGTTGACGGTAATTTTGGAAACTTCTTCACGGTCCATTTTGCATTACAATTCTTTCAGTGAAATATTGACAGGTAACCTTGCATCAATTGTAAAGCTTATTGGTACCACAGTTACGCCCAGAAGTATAAACTCTGACATTGACAGTTGCGGTATTTTTGAAAAAATTACACCCAAACAATCTGGCTCCTTTAACTGTGGCGTTTATATATGTATTACAGCTCACCGATTTTTAAATAATTTAAGTATGACAGCCCCTATCGGCTATAACTTTCTAAAAAACTGGAGATCTGTAGCTAAATAAAAATATTTTGAAATTCACTAACAGAAACGAATCGCTAGATGTAAAAAATATCAACTAGAATTCATCGGCGAAACAATTGATAAGTCGAACAGCAAAGTGTCAACTAAAACAGAAAAGGTAAAAAAGGACCATATTTCACTTGGAAATCAAAGAAATTGTCAGATCAAAAACTTCAATTTTTCCGCTGAATTTTTTAAGCTGGTATTGTAATGGTATACTAAATAAATTGTCTGAACTTAAAGCTACACTTTCGCAGTACGACATTACTGCTGCGCTTCTCTAGGAAACAAAAATGTCAGAAAAATGTCCTACACCAATGTTTTCTGGATATACAGAATACCGCCAAGATAGGACAACAAACGGTGGAGGTCTTTTTACTCTAGTCAGGAATGATTTAACTAGCATTAGTAACGACAAAAATTTCGCCGAAATTTTTAAAACAACGGTTTGGTTGCGACAAAAAGCTTTCACTTTATGAAACATATATTATCCACCCAACTCTAATGTTTCCATTTCAGAAGTTTCGCCGAGCCTGAAACTTATGGCTGGGGACTTTAATGCCCACCATACGTTTTGGGGAAGCCAAATAATTAATAAAAGTGGTAGTTATTTAAACGATTTTGTTTGCGCATCATTCCTTTCAATGTCAATCTTATTAAACTCAACAAACGAGCCAACCTATTTTTCCAAAACACATCTAAGTAAACATCTACAACAGACCTAGTAATAGTTTTATCGGAACTGGAACACTTTTCTTCTGTCTTAGCGCTCGATTTTTGTCGAAGTGATCACATACTACAATTGATTTCAATTGAATCTTGCCAACCTCTTCCCCCTAAACCACAAGCTACACATTTGAAATCCAGTCAAGCAGACTGGGCATTATACTTCAATTACTTAAAAGAACAAATCGAGAAACGCCCAACCATCACTAATGATTAAAATTTAGAAAACAAACTTTTTACACAATCTTTGTTGGCTGCTGCCAAAAAGTACATTCCAGAAGTCCCAATGAAGAAAACAATTTTTCAATTGTCACCAGCAGAAAAACAAGCTGTCAAGAAACGATGAAAGGCACTGCGTCAGTACTCAATATAAAAGCAAGCCATCTCTAAACACAAAAACTTTATATAAGAGACAATCCGCTAGTACTAGAAGATTATTTAACCACAATAGACGACAAGTTAATGGGAGTCTGAACCCCCCGTTTGGTGGAACCTGAACAAATTCTCAACAAGAGTCCCCCTTTTGGTTTTTGTGGTCCGGCCGGAAAATTTTTTGCTCCGTCTCCAATTGACCAAATTTGGGCTAATATTTGACAAAATTTTTTTGGGGGACCACCGCCCCCAGACCCCTGCAACTCTGTGGCATACCAGTCCTTTTTATATATCTTTCATCAAAGTCTATGCATGTCTACACAAGTACATTATGTTGCATTTACTTGTGTAATACACTGTCTGACGTGACTTTCCCATCTTTATGTTAATTGTCCTGTAAAAAATTTGTTTTGATACATCTCCAATTGACCAAATGTGGCCTAAAAAATGCAAAAAATTGCGGTTTTTTTGGGGTTACCGCCCCCAGACCGCTGCGACTTCATGGCTTACTGATCTTGCGTTTGTAATGCAAATATTGCTAGTCGCTAGTAATAAAGTGCATTTTAATCCAATACAATAATTGAAAAGTCATTCCCCTGTAACCGGCTGCTTTTCTAGGAAACTGGATCCGTTAGCTTTAAAAAAATTTCGGTTAAACCCCCCCTTTTGAAAACCCTGGCTACGCAACTGCTATTGAGGACTGAGCTGAGTTTCGTTTTGGATTTATAAGTGTTGCTTAAAATTTCTTTTCAATGCAAATTTTATATATTTCAAATTTCTAAAGGAGCTCCAGCTTTTGGGGTCAGCCGACTCCGCCCCCCTGTCCCTGCAACGACTTACAGATTTTACGATGCTTGAAACTTCTTTTTCAATGCAGTTTTTAATTCAAAATAGTAAAAATGCTCCAACTTCTGGGGGCTACCGCCCCCAGACCCCTGCAACTACTTATATTTTACGGGTTAATGCAGTCGGGGGTAATAGTGGACATATTTTGTTGAGTAGAGCACCTTGGGGGAAGCATTTTGGCTTCACGAACCCCTATTTCATTTTTTGGATTTTCTGAGATACGACCCCCCGAAATCTGAACCTTCACTGAGGGACGTTTTCGTAATTTTTTTCGGAAACCGGTGTTTTTTCCGCTCTAAACGTGTTTAAAAGGAATTGGAATAATGTTTACAATAATTATTTAGAATCAAAACAGAGGCACTTTAACCCCGTTCCTACCAAAAAATTGGCCAAATTCACCAAAAACGTCCATTTTTTGACCAAATTCTAACTGGGCCTCAATTTAGGCTTAGGTTTCAGGCTTAGGCTTAGGTTCAGGCTTAGGATTAGGCTCAGGCTTAGGTTTTAAGAAATCGAAATTTTCAGGAAAAATCATGCCAGCTTAGCCTAGAGAATCCTGCTAGCTACGCCCAGACAATGCCTTAAAACATCATAACGCACTCAAAACTATCCAAAAACAAAGATTATAACCATTTTGGCTTCAAACTTTATTCTACGTCCACTTCCAAAAACGCTGAAAATTCAATTTTCAAGAGGTCATAGCTCAGGAAATCCAAATTTGTGGATAGAGGTTCTATTACAAAAAATGCTTCCGTCAAGGTGCTCTACTGCAACAAAATAGGTCCACTATCCCCCCAACTGCACTTGATCCGATTTTACGACAAATGTTAATCTTCTTTTTTAAGGCTAATTTTATGTCACATAAGGGTCTCTTGTTTGGTTTTTATGGTCAGGCCGGAAAAAATTTTATCATTTTTTCAGACCCCTGTAGCGTTTTGGCAGAATGTTTGATGCTTAGAATGACCTCAAAAATTTTAAACTCGCTCGCTACTAGAGTTCTGCCCGGGCCTGTAGTGGGCCGCGGGTCGCGGGCCGGGCCCGGGCCGGGCCGGCCCGGGCCCGGCCCGGAGAGATTTTTCAGAAATGGGCCCGGCCCGGGGCCCGGCCCGTAAAACTGCGGGCCCCGGGCCGTGCGCGGCCCGCCGGGCCGTAGCGGGCCCCGGGCCCCGGGCCGGTCGCGGCCCGCCGGGCCTAGAAATCTCCAAGCCCAGGGCCGTCTCGATCTTTAGCAGCGTATGAACAATGACTGCATTGCATATATATTGATTTTTACAAGTGCGCAGGCACTTATACTACACTCAGACGCACACACAATGCATTTTCTCACTTGCTGAAGTCTGTGCCGGGCCAGCCCGCGGGCTCCGGGCCTGCTCCGGGCCGGCCCGCGGGCCCCGGGCCCGGCCCGGAAAATTTGCTAGTGGCAGAACTCTACTCGCTACCTCCCCCCCGGTCGTCACCCAAGGATGCCCCCCTTTGAAAATTCGGATCAGCAGTTGGGGGGGAAAATAGTGGACCTATTTTTTTTAGTAGAGCACCTAAGGGGGCGCTCTGAGTAACTTCCAGTACATAACGTATATAGTTTGCGAGGCTGGATTTGGGGAAAAACGGCACCTAAACTTTGGTATTAGCATCAGAGGCGTATTTAGGGGGACGGGGGGGGGGCTCAGTGGGCTGTAGCCCCTCCCTTAGCGGTTTGAGCCCTTCTCCTTTGAGCGGCGGTGGCTCACCCCTTGACGTGGTAGCTCACGTTTCCATCGTAGACGAAAGACGAGGTTTAGCCGCGGAAAGACCCAGTAAATACAGCTAACGTCCTAGCTTTTATTTTGGTTGACTTGACACTGGCTTTATGCGCTCCACCCTTTAGACGATCCATAATATTGCAATGTCTCAAATCTCAATAGACCCTGAGACTGAGTGGTGGCTTCTGCCGGCTGCACTGACCGCGGTAATTTAATTCTCTGGCGATCTGTTTCCCAACGCCACTGGATGCTCCGGTCACGATGGCCACCTTCCCTTTGATTCGCTCCGCCCCGGTGTACTGACTGCCTTTCAAATACTGCCTACAACAAATTTTATATTGATATAAAAAAATGCCCCCCCCCCAAATCTGACGATTCAGAAAAAAGCCCCCGCCCCCTTTTACACTCCGTGACTAGAATCCTCCTTGGTGTTGGTATAATAGTGTATATATATATATATATATATATATATATATATATATATATATATACATATATATATATATACTGAGAAAGTATGTGCTTTCCGTCAGCAAACTTGAACGCATGTAAACACAAAAACTACAAACCTAACCAAAGTATATTTCCGTGTCTCGAAAAAGAGGTAAATTTTGAACATAGCATAGCAAGAAATTTCCTGAACTACAATTGAGGCCTGGAGGATACCCTAATTGAGAATGAAACCAAAAATTACACAAATAGTCGAAAGATAAATCTTACCTAATTATGCAAACGACAATGACAACCAAAATCAATTTCCATGAAATTATATCAGCTATGTCCGGAAATTCGGGAAACATTTTCACACCACAAAAACCGGATGGCGTCTAGATTTCCACCTAAATATTTTATATTAAAAGATGATATACACAATACACTGGTCAGACTGAAGCGGGGGGGAGAAATTATTTTCGATTCCAATTCGCTTCCTACCCCATCTTTTAATAAAAATATGAAACCCCCATCGTCAGCCAAGCCCCCAATCTGATCTCTAGCCCCCAAAATAGCTGTCGCCCCTTTTAATAAAAATCTGAAGTGAAATTATTGGTGTTAAAACCCTTAGGGGTCGAATAAGTCGGAAAAACGGCATTTTTTCGACTAATGATCCGGAGTCCCCCTATATCCCCCAAACCTAGGGGGGGTTAAAATTGAACGCTCTTTCGAATAGGCTAGGTTAGAAGTTTGTAGGATGCAAGCTTTAGCTGGAAATCAAACTTTGTCAAAAAATTAAACTTTACATGAAATTTTTTGCGCAAAACTGGATTTAGGCAAAAATACTGAATCAAATTAAAACCTGTCGCTACCATTGGAAGAGCAACTTCTAAGCTACTAAATGCTGAAAAAATTTTGTAAATCGGTTCAGGCTTTGAAAAGTTACAAAACTTTTTCTGAAGCTACCCGAGCCAGGCTGATTGAAGCGTTACAGCACAGGTAAGGTACAGTGCAAATTTCGATCCATAGTAGGGATGGAAGTCTCGGTTTTTTTTCCGAGACCGAGACCGAGACCGAGACCACGAAACCGAGACTACCGAGACCGAGACCAAATTCCGAGACCGCCAAAACCGAGACTCTGGGTCATTTTTTGCCATTTTTTCACCTATTTGTTTGATGACTTTTTACAAGTTTTTAGGTAAATTTACAAGACCATGGTCAGACACCTTATGTACATATAACTAACAGCTACATCACGGCAATGTTGGTTACGTTCCTGGTTCTTTCCTCCTTTTGTGTGGATGTGGGGGCGTGTCTACTCAAATACTGTGAAATTTTGACCTCTGTCCCAAAGCAGACGCAATTTGTCCTTGTTCACGCCAGAGAATAGCAATTTCGGACACTGTTTGGCTGAATTTAGTTGAAAATCGCTCAGCTTGTATTGGAATTACGAATGTTCTGCTAAAATATACACCCAAGATAAAAAGGGTTTTTAGCTCAAAAATTAGACCTGCGCGTCGTGACGCTCTTTCATTCTTTGCCTCCGGCGTGACACCCCTTAAAATTGTGCCCCCTCAATCCCCTGGGACTAAATTTTAGTTGGAGTAGAGTCTTCCCTTTTCATCTACCGAACTACATGTGTCACCCTCGCCGCATAATTTTGAGTAGTGCGTCTAGTTGAACTTTCACATATTTATTTTTGATTTTTTGCTAAACTCATACTAATTGGAAATTACAGTTAAGTATGTGCAGTCACCGATTGGCATAACAAAGTTGACCAGTTAAACACTAAAGATTAAAGAATAAAATATAATAATAATCACACAGACAGACTTGAAAGATAATATTATGAAATAAGAGACCTAATCACAAACATACATTTTTGTGTGTGTACTCTGTTTACTGATAAACTAAACAACCACGGTAAAGTTTTCGGAAAAAAATCGACAGAATCTCACTGTTTGATGTGAAATTTTGGTGAAATAAAAACTTCCGAAAAAAATTTTCTGCCAAAAATATAAACCAAAGGGGGGACCACAGGAAAATTTTTCACAGATTTGAAAAACCGAGACCAGGTACAAACCGAGACTTTTCGACTACCGAGACCGAGACCGAGACCGAGACTGGGCTAGTCTCGGGTTTTGACCGAGACCGAGACCGAGACCGAGACTTCCATCCCTAATCCATAGCTGGGAATTTTTTTTAAAACATGGAGCTGATAGGTGTACTTTAGTGCAGCAAATTTATTTTTGATGCTTATTAGCAGGTTTCCCATAAAATTAGGCCTCAGGCTTAGGCTTAGGCTTAGTGCTTAGGCTTAGTGCTTAGGCTTAGGGCTTAGGCTGAGGCTTAGTGCTTAGGTTAGGCTTAGGTTTAGTGCTTAGGCTGAGGCTTAGTGCTTAGGCTCAGGCTTAGTAGGTGGGTCAGAAAAGGCTTAGTCTTAGTTGTTTGCATCAAATCAAAGGACACGTGCTACTGTGGAATCATACTTTTAAACCGAAACTGACTGTCAGTCCCAGCTTGCTGCTGAGCATCAGTGACGTTTGTAAATCGTATTTATGGTATTCGCTTTCAGTTAAAATCGCTACTTATGCCTAATGATACTTAATTTTATATGAAAATGTAATTAATTTATTGTATATGCGAAAAGAATGTAAAAATTTTGATATGCAAGCTCAATTTAACTATGTATATTTCGCCTCTTTTCAGTTGGCAAAATTACTATTTTTAGTATAAATGAGCTAAATATGTTGCTAAGAGAGCTGTATTAAATATATTATTATGTGTTATTTTATGACAATCAAACTTCAGGCTGATATTACGACTGAATTGGTCATAATTTTCGACGATTAGCCCTAATATGTCGAAAAACGATAATTTTCGACAAAAATTGAATTTTTTCGTATAGGTATAAATCAACGTTTTTTCGCTTGGAAAGTGCTAAAAATGAACTCTGAACTCAGCGTATGCGAAAACCTATAAAAACGTGTTTTCACGGTGAAAAAATGTCAGTTTGAATTTCCCCCCCCCCGCCTCAGTTGCGCCCAATACACTTGTCACTTGTCGTCAAGAAAAATCATCCGGGACCAATATACGCCTGCTTCTGTATACAGAAGATAAAGTTTAGCCAATGCGTTGTCGGGGGTAAAATTTTATAGCTAGCGGGGAAACACCCACCTCGGTTCCGGGACTTGGGTATGTAGTCAAAAATTTGCCAGCGTATAATAACACCTCCATCTACGAGTTTAGAACTCGTTCTAATCATGTTTACAATTTTTATGAGAAATCAAAATTTTTACTGGTCTGAAATATATTGTTAAATTTACTGTTATCATAAATCACATCACACCTACGAAGCTTAAAAAATTTGACCAACTTCGATCCATCTGTACTCTTCCTTCATCCCATAAACAAAGCTATCAAAATCTTTTAAGGTGGCGCTCCTGAAATGTGACTTTTCAAAAAACGGCAGTTTGGGGCCAATTTTAGATACACGATGGCAAGCTGGTGTAAAAGTATGCCTAAATACAAAAAATGAAGTTGATTGATACAAATTAGCATTCACTGTAGACCAAACGTGAGTGGAATTTCGGCTTACGATTTCTTTTCGCAAGTAAGTAGCTGTTGCACAATCAATAGCTCATTTTGCTTGCCTCAACGTGATCGAGCGGTCGCAAAAAGTCATTTTTGATGAATATGATTGATATATCGAAAAACACTAAAATCACGATTTTTGAAAAACATAAATTTGGCTAAATTTTTTAGATACTATCGATTTGCCAAAAATCAAATTTTGCGACCGCTCGAAGATGACAAGGTGCATTTATGTGCCAAATTTTAACATTTTTCGTTGAGCCAATTTTTTAAAATCGCAAGTCGAAAATTTGCGTTTGTATTCACACGCACTATATTTCTGTCTCATGCAGAAAGTATTGCGTTAGTTCACAAAAAAATTATACCACACTCAATAAAACACCAAAAATTTTTAAACACGTTTCAGTAAAACACTACTGCTAGTGTTTTTCAGCCTTTCAAATTCATTACATACGTGTAAATGCACTGGCTTGTGAAGGCATTTCCGTGAAAATCTATTTTTCTTGACGAAATTTGCTCAAAAATGTTCAAAATTTTTTTATGTGATATGTACATCAAATTGAAGGAAATTCACTTCTGATCAACTTTTGTTCTTACGATGCATGTTTATTTTTGCGCGTTTTCAAAATAATGGCCAAAACCCACATTTCAGGAGTGCCACCTTTAATCCCTATAAATCTGGCTGTTTGGGCTTAGGCTGAAACTTATTAGGCATAATTATATAAATTCGAAACATATGTTTATCACACACCACACCAATTTTTGTACAGTTCTGAGGCCTGTAGCATTTTTTATGAAATATCAAAATTTTGCATGTTAAAAAACTTCAAAGTGACAAAATTTTCCATTTTGACTTGTCATAATTTTTCACAAAAACACTTTTGGCCAACGCCGTTTGCATTTTTCAAGAGAGTTACCTTTCCTCTGTACTTCTAAAGCTCAAAAACAGTGAAAAACGTTGCGGTTGACCTGTGATTGTTCAAAGTTTGTGCGGGAAAAAACCCTATTGCGGAAAAAACCCTATTTTGTTTGGCGACAGTTTTTTGCTAGCTAAACTCACCTTTAGTTACCATAAAAGTTGATTCATCTGGGCTAACAACATGCGTAGACTTCATTGAAACCGTTTTTTTGGCCGTAAAACGTCGTTTTACGGAAAATACGGAAAAAATGCATATTTGGGCAGGTCATTTCTGCCAAAAAGGATCTATTTTTGAAGAATCAGTGAGTCACATGGGTGTCGGAGAAACGGTTTTTTAGTCCATACTGCAGCCTAAGAGTTGTAGAACACGATGAAAGTGTGTTTATACGCACTGCTAATACAACAACCGAAAAAAGTGACAGGATTTTTCCCCGCATTAGGGTTTTTTCCCCGCATAGGGTTTTTTCCCAGAGGTTTCGAGGCATTACTCAAAAACGTGAGTAGGGTGCAGGTTCGGCGGGGGGGGGGAATTCAAGCTCACATTTTTTCAATGTAAAAACACGTTTTTATAGGTTTTCGGACGCGCTGAGTTCTTTTTTAGCCCTTTCCAAGCAAAAAAAGCGCAACCACGACACACACCAGGCAAGTATTTTAGCAAAGTTTGAGAGCTCTTTGAGCACTTTAGCGAATTTTATGACGACTTGTAAATTGAAATTTTGCAAAATTTGCCTAATTTTTGAAATGACGTAGCTCAGCGGTGCCTCAACCAAATTTAACAATCAATATCTTAAATTAAAGACAATTATCTTGCCGAGGCACCATTTTTGCCGAATTTTAGTTAGTGGCGAGAAATTTTTAGTTATTTTAATTTTTATCAAAAGTTACGTTTTTAAAGGTCTATAGTATTGAAGCAAATCATAATAATTACAATTCAAGAAGTGCGGTGCTTCCATATACGTCTGTTCTAACCGTGTGCAAAGTTTCATTTGAATCGGCTTTTGCATCTGAGAGTAATCTTGAAAAAATGAGCACCATAGCCCAATTTCAGAAACCTGAAGTTTGCCTACACATACGTATTTGCCAAAAAATAGAGCTAATTTTTGTGTACTAAAATCCGCTGAGAAAAGTTTCAGAAGTCAAAAAGTAGCTAACGAAAAAATAGTTTGGAAAATAGTGTATTTTTGTCAATATTGGTCAACGTATTTCAGAAATTTTTTTGGAAAGGTTTGCCTACACATACCACTTTTTAAAAAGTTGCACCTAGCAGTTCGCTATACAAAACTGTTTTAAAAAGTACTAAAAGCCATATCTAATTTTTTGGTATATCGACTTAAAGATTTTTTCCCATTGAAAAATTGGTTGAAAATTTAACTTAATCAAAATTTGACGTTATATACATCAAATGAAAGCTAGTTTGATTTTAAACAACTTTTCTTCTTGAGTTAACCAACAAAAACCTGACTGAAAAATTTTATCGCCCAAAGTCGGCTATTCAGACCGCCAGAGCGGTAGCGCTTAGCAACAAAACTCATGTTTGGCGCTCAGTTCATGCAATAAATAGCAATACCACTTTAATTGTATGTCAAAGAGACATCGAAAAAACCTATTTACAATACAGTTCAGCACTTTAATGTGAATGTGTCAAATTTTATGACCATGTCGAATTTCCTATTCACACTAATTTTGTTTTTGACCTAACTCAGCGAAACTTCAACCGATTTTGATGATCTTGGTGTCAATAGAAAGATCTCTTAAAAATCTAGACGTGATTGATCTTCGATTCTTCATTTTCATTTTTGATTTTGCAAAAAATTGATTTTTCAAAAATCAGTCGTGTTTGAGCGACTACAAAAAGTGCTGCGGGCCAAAATTTGAAAATCGAAAAACTTTCACGTCTGCATTTATATTCTTTCTTTCATTGTGCAAATTTTCAACTCCATCGCAAACGGCAGCTGGGACCCAGGTCCAAAAAAAGTAGTCAAATTCGCTACGCAAAAATGTAAGGTTTGCCCACACGTTTCACTTTTTCAAAAATTAGACCTTTCCTAGGACTGCATATTTCCGTTGAAAAAGTTACAAAAAGCCATACTCAATTTTTTAAGAAATTAAATCAAAAATTTGACATTTTCGAAGATTTATCAGCTTTGTAGGTTTTTCATTTTGGATTTGCTATTTTCATGGCTAAATAACTCAGTAAAACTTCAACGTATTTTTAAGTTTAATACATCAATTTAAAGCTAAGAAACCGCATATTTAAATGATATGAGTAATCATTTTATATGGAAACAAAAATTTTTTTGCTACGGCTATAAAATTGTCCAAAAAATTAAAAAAAAATTTATCACAATATGCACATCAAATGAAAGCTATTTTCATTTTGAACAACTTTCCTTCAAGACATTATGGTCAAAAATGTCGCTAAAAAAATTAAACGCCAAAGTCGGTTCCCCTGAGCGCCATGTTAAGGTGGTACTAACGAATGTGCAGTGTTTTTCAACAGTCCAGTATTCAATAATTAATTAACTTTACAGCATGTTCTTTATATCGTTAGAAAGCGCTACTTTTCTTCTATATTTAAGCAAAGTTTTAATGTACAACTGTAAAGATGATTTGTATGGCACGTGTTGAAAATGAACCGATTTGGCTTTTTTGAGCACTTTCAAATCTGGCCACTTTTTGAAGAGTTTAAAAAACAAAAACATGCAAACAATGGCACAAATATTTGAAAGTAAATTATCTAGACCCAAAATGCACGATTTTATTATTTGTCAATTATTAACTGAAATATACGGTTTCGATGTAAAAAGTGTCTATTCACACTCAAATTTCGGGTTATAATATCTGCGCAAAAATATAAGCAATTTAAAAAATTTTTATTTTGGGTCTAAAAAATTTGCAAAAGTTTATTTATGTTCGTTTTTGTGTTTATGCGCTGCGCATGCGCTTAGAAAAGTGGCCAAAACTGTTAAATTTCCATTCTCCTGTTGTGTAGTTTGGCTTGTTGGCTTGGCTTGCTCATACAATTTTTTCACATGATCCCGCTAACTTCATTTGCCATTTTGTGTATGTGAATCAATTTTTTACAAACTTTCTTTTCAAAAAATACAGTTTGAAATAACTAATTTTCTTCAAAATTTTAAAAACCACTGCACATTCGTTAGTACCACCTTAAGGTGGCGCTCTGAATAACCGACTTTGGGCGATAAAATTTTTCACGTAGGTTTTCGTTAATTAACTCAAGAAGAAAAGTTGTTGCAAATCAAATTAGCTTTCATTTGATGTATATAACGTCAACTTTTATTCAACTTGAAATTTTAACCTATTTTTCAATGGGAAAAAAATTTTAAATCGATATAACAAAAAATTCTATATGGCTTTTGGTACTTTTTGAAACAGTTCTTTGTAGCTAATTGCTAGTTACAACTTTTCAAAAAGTCGTTTGTGTAGGCAAACCTTTCTAAAAAATTTTCCAAAATACGTTGACCAATATTGACAAAAATACACAATTTTTCAAACTAATTTTTCGTTAGCTACTTTTTGGCTTCTGTAACTTTTCTCAACTGATTTTAGTACAGAAAAATTAGCTCTATTTTTTGGAAAATACGTATGTGTAGGCAAACTTCAGGTTTCTAAAATTGGGCTATAGCGTACATTTTTAAAAAATTACTGCCAGCTGCAAAAACCGATCCGCTTGAAACTTTGCAGACCAAATCCCCAGGTATGTCTCTCCCTTTTTTGAAATTTCACCTGTGGACATTTTTAGAGGGCTTTAACTACAAGAAAATATATTAAATTTTCGGTGAGTTTGCCTTTCTAGTATTTTCTCAGTAAATTGACTAGTTATTAAAAAAGTAGGGGACATACTTAAGGATTTTAAACATGTTAAAAACCTTACCAACTTTTAACCCCAACAGGTAATCGGATGATTCAGAGCGGTGGCGCAAATTTGTTTAAACTTTTTGTAAAAAATCCAAATATTTGGAATTTTGCACCTTTCTTTAGCCGCCTGTAGTTGAAAGAAAACCACAGGTTAAGTTTCAATGCATGGCATACATTTAGGCGAGATATTGTTCTAGTTAATTCAAATGAAACCGTACCCCTCCGCCACAAGTTCAAGTTCACAACTTAGTAAAAATTACTAAGGCATAGAAACCTACAGTAGACCTAAAAGCACAAGGGCAACACATACGCCCTATCTTACGGTAGGTGGAGCTACGATAGTAGAACCTACTTAGCTGTGATATAAGACCCGCCTAAAACTACGGTAGATACTACTAAGTACCGTATACGCCGGCATGCGGCAACCTGACGCCTCACAAGGAAGAAATCGGTAGCTGCAGCGGCACCTTCCTTGTGACAAAAAGACTTTAAGCTGTTAAAAATAAACTATTTTCAGACTTTTAAAATCCTCTAAAAACTCGTTATTCGGTAAATTCTCGCGAAAACAGACAAAAACCAAAACCGAATTTGGCATAAAAACACGGATTCTTGGAATCGTATAAAAACTGCTTCACAGTGATTGGATGAACCGCTTATTAAGCCCTGATTGGCTGAAGCGAATAAGCCAATCAGGCCCAATAGCACGCGAAACTTAGCTATATAAAGCGGCGCAAATCGGCAAACCAGTCAGTCAGTTAGTTACTCAGTTCGTTAGTTCGTCAGTCGAGTCGAAGCCAGCCAGTCATCAGTCAGTACGCTGGTTTCCCGAGTTGCGCCGCTGCCGCCCAAGTCGAGCCACAGTCGAGTCATTGCTGCGCTGTCTCTGTTTGCTGTGTCAATAAAGCCAACTGTAAGTTGTGGTCTTTGTGTCCATTTGTACTTAGGTCAGCTAAGCCAAGTCAGCTAAGTCACCACGCAATGTACGAACCTGGTGAAACATAGCCGTGGGCTGCGACGGCATCAGTGTAGTCGGGTGTTCAGCCGGGCCCTAGAGGATCTGCGTAAGCTACAACTTATACTGAATACCCGGTTACACAAAAAATAGTTAATGATTCAAGTTTACGCTGAGCTATGGCTTTCCAAACACCTAAAAACGCAATTAGCCCCTTAAACTTAGGGTTTACACTTAAGGGGGCGCTCCGGGAATCAAGGATTTGGGCCGTATTTTTTAAAAACAGCCAAAATGACCTATCATTCTTGAAAGAAAGTTGCCCAAAATACTATTTCTGATGTTTTGACGTGCATATCTCTATAGCAAAAAATTTGGAAAAAGTTGGACAATTTACTGATTTTATTCGACTTTTACACGAATTCAGCAAGTAAGCCAGTGCATCAACGCTTTTTGAGGTTTTGCAAACAGACGATACGTAGATTTTATTATTCGTAATGAAAAATTAAAACAATTTTATTGCGTTCTGTTCAAAAAAATTGCACAAGAAATCATTTTCAGAAGCAGCAGACTCAAATATAGGCAGTTGTGAATACAAAACCGATTTTTCGGCATTCGATTATAAAATACTGGTAAAATATTTTTCTACAAAATTTTGCACAATTGTAGCCTTAGGCTCTGCGCAGTGCGCAGTTGAACAATAATTTAGTTTTTTAAAATAAAGCTTAGAAATTTTTTTATATGAATTTTATTGCTAAGAGTTCGACTTCGAAAACACATAATGACATTTTTTATCCAAACCTAACACAAATGTTGAAAACCAAAATAATGTTCAACTAGAGAAGCACATAAGCTACATTTTGGTATATAAAGTGTGACTATACACAAAGTATAAGCAGAGTTATCGTTTGCCAAAAATTCACTCACGTTTGGTGCTCTGGGAGTCACGTGACATGATCACGTGATTTGAAATTTTGCCTCCAGTGTTCTTTCGTACCATAGTACATATATGTATAGTAAAGTTTGACATTTTCCAATTTTTTTGCCAATTTTCGATGTAACCCCCGATTCCCGGAACGCCCCCTTAAGGTGGCAGTTGCGTTTTTGTGATTTTTATGTAAACTTTGCACCCACAGAAGTCAAGTTACAAATGAAGCCTGAGCATACATTTTTGGCACATTACTGTAAAGGTCAAAATCACCAGGTATGTCTCTCCCTTTTTTGAAATTTCACCTGTGGACATTTTTAGAGGGCTTTAATTACAAGAAAATATATTAAATTTTCGGTGAGTTTGCCTTTCTAGTATTTTCTCAGTAAATTGACTAGTTATTAAAAAAGTGGGAAACATACCTGAGGATTTTAAGCATGTTAAAAACCTTACCAACTTTTAACCCCAACAGGTAATCGGATGATTCAGAGCGGTGGCGCAAATTTGTTTAAACTTTTTGTAAAAAATCCAATTATTTTGGAATTTTGCACCTTTCTTTAGCCGCCTGTAGTTGAAAGAAAACCACAGGTTAAGTTTCAATGCATGGCATACATTTAGGCGAGATATTGTTCTAGTTAATTCAAATGAAACCGTACCCCTCCACCACAAGTTCAAGTTCACAACTTAGTAAAAATTACTAAGGCACAGAAACCTACAGTAGACCTAAAAGCACAAGGGCAACACATACGCCCTATCTTACGGTAGGTGAAGCTACGATAGTAGAACCTACTTAGCTGTGATATAAGACCCGCCTAAAACTACGGTAGATACTACTAAGTACCGTATACGCCGGCATGCGGCAACCTGACGCCTCACAAGGAAGAAATCGGTAGCTGCAGCGGCACCTTCCTTGTGACAAAAAGACTTTAAGCTGTTAAAAATAAACTATTTTCAGACTTTTAAAATCCTCTAAAAACTTGGTATTCGGTAAATTCTCGCGAAAACAGACAAAAACCAAAACCGAATTTGGCATAAAAACACGGATTCTTGGAATCGTATAAAAACTGCTTCACAGTGATTGGATGAACCGCTGTAATATTAAGCCCTGATTGGTTGAAGCGAATAAGCCAATCAGGCCCAATAGCACGCGAAACTTAGCTATATAAAGCGGCGCAAATCGGCAAACCAGTCAGTCAGTTAGTTACTCAGTTCGTTAGTTCGTCAGTCGAGTCGAAGCCAGCCAGTCATCAGTCAGTACGCTGGTTTCCCGAGTTGCGCCGCTGCCGCCCAAGTCGAGCCACAGTCGAGTCATTGCTGCGCTGTCTCTGTTTGCTGTGTCAATAAAGCCAACTGTAAGTTGTGGTCTTTGTGTCCATTTGTACTTAGGTCAGTTAAGCCAAGTCAGCTAAGTCACCACGCAATGTACGAACCTGGTGAAACACAGCCGTGGGCTGCGACGGCATCAGTGTAGTCGGGTGTTCAGCCGGGCCCTAGACGATCTGCGTAAGCTACAACTTATACTGAATACCCGGTTACACAAAAAATAGCTAATGAGCTAATTACGCTGAGCTATGGCTTTCCAAACACCTAAAAACGCAATTAGCCCCTTAAACTTAGGGTTTACACTTAAGTGTTAGCGCTTATAAGCTCTAAGTGTTATTCACATACTTAGTGTTTAGTTAAGCGATTAGCAAACACTAACGCTTAACTTGTTGGTGTGTTTTGGTTTTGTATTCACAAACTCGCTAAGCGCTTTGGCAGGGGATGGTGTCAATGGCGTATTCCGGATTTCGCAAAGGGGGGGGGGCTGCGACCGGTGGGGGGGGGGGGGTGGTGCGGAGCAACAGTGAGCCACCGCCGACCAAAGGGGGTCCGGCGGTGGCGGCAACCCTCTGACCTTGTTTGAGTTTGTAATCGATAAACTACAATAGTGGATCTGCAGCAAGCACTTAACAGTGCGGGGGTCTGGGGGCAGCGGCCTCCAGAAGTTGGAGCTCTTTTGAGGTTTTAACCATCGAAATTGCATAGAAAACTTCACTTTTGACATGAAATAAAAATATTTAGTGGATCTACAGCAAGCATTTAACAATGCGAGGGTCTGGGGGCGGCAGCCCCCAGAAGTTGGAACATTTTTTAGCATTGACAACTGCACTTTTGACATGAAATGAACAAAAATATTTAAAAAATATTAAACATTAATATTTAAGCCCATGGATCAAAAAAATAGGCCCACGGGCCAAGGGCCAATGACCTCGTATGTATATATATATAAACGTTATAGTCGGGCGGGGAATAAAAGTCACGTCCATTTGGCGGGAAGAAAAGCCCTTTGTGTATATATGTATAGCTGCGTACATAAGAGTTATAATATTTTATTATAATATAATATTTTTGTGCTATGGGCCAGCGTAGGCTATTTAATGGCTGCGTTTAAAAATTGGGGTTTTGCGATGATTTATGTATGTATCGTTGCAATATGGTTTTGCCAGGTGGCTTGTTCTGATCTGTCGTCAAAAACGACTGTTTCTGATGTGTGTTGCAATTTTAGGGTTGCAAAATGACACACAAGACGCGGATACACGTGCCGTTAGCAGATCACCATTCAAAGTTCCAAATGGTCGACTGTGGCGAATTTTATTATACAGAAACTATAAAATGGTCGAAAATTGCCAATTTGTGTCGTTTTTAGCGTTAAAATAGTAATTAAATGCATTTTAACACGTTAACAAATTTTTTGTAGCTACGCCACTGCAGATTGGCGTAATATGCTTCAAAAATTAATTAACTAAAGGGAAAAAAATCGCAAAAAATATCATGTATGCAAAAAAATATAAACATGTAAGCAGCAAAGCAAAAAATATTGTACTTTGTATTTAATTTTGTATTTTTTATCCTATCTGACTATACAAACATGTGAGACATCAATCAATTTGACACAGAGGCCCGTATTCACAAGTGTTATTCACAAACAAACGCTAAGCGTTTGCTAAGCGCTAAGCGCTTAAGTATGTTTAGCATATTAGAAGTAAAAGTTTGTGAATAACACTTAGCGCTTATAAGCGCTAACACTAAGTGTAAACACTAAGTTTAAGCGTTAGTGTTAGGCCGTGTTTACATTGAGCTTTTTTTCAGCTGCTCGAGCAGCTGAAAAAAGCTGCAGCTTTTTTTCTGCTGCTCGAGCAGCTGGAAAAAAGCTGGAGCAGCTGGAAAAAAGCTGGAGCAGCTGAAAAAATGCGGATAAGTATGGCGGTCACCATAGACTAGCTGCTTCGTTGTCATGACAACGCTGCAGTTCCAGCTTTTTTTCAGCTGCTCCAGCTTTTTTCCAGCTGCTCCAGCTTTTTTTCAGCTGCTCGAGCAGCTGAAAAAAAGCCGGAAATGGCGAAAAAAAGCTGCAGCTTTTTTCAGCTGCTCGAGCAGGCAGCTGAAAAAAGCTCAATGTAAACACGGCCTTAGTATGAATACGGGCCAGTATATGATGGTGCAACTGAAGAATAGGGGGGAAAATTCCATTTGAACTTTTCATTGCCGAAAAACATCATTTTATACGTTTTTCAGTGCGCTGAGTTCATTTTTAGCACTTTTGAAGCGAAAAAACGTTGATTTATGGCTTTTCGAAAAATCTCAAATTTTGTCGAAAATCATCATTTTTTGACATATTGGGATGAATTGTCGAAAATTATCATTAATACAGTCGTATAATTCAGTCTTGAATTTGATCATCATAAAGTAACACATAAAAGGCCGTGTTTACATTGAGCTTTTTTTCGCCATTTCCGGCCTTTTTTCAGCTGCTCGAGCAGCTGCAAAAAAGCCGGAAACGGCGAAAAAAAGCTGGAGCAGCTGAAAAAAAGCTGGAACTGCAGCGTTGTCATGACAACGGAGCAGCTAGTCTATAGTGACCGCCATACTTATCCGCTTTTTTCAGCTGCTCTAGCTTTTTTCCAGCTGCTCCGGCAGCTGACCAGCTGCTCGAGCAGCTGGAAAAAAGCGGGAAATGTCGAAAAAAAGCTGCAGCTTTTTTCAGCTGCTCGAGCAGGCAGCTGAAAAAAGCTCAATGTAAACACGGCCTTAGTATGAATACGGGCCAGTATATGATGGTGCAACTGAAGAATAGGGGGGAAAATTCCATTTGAACTTTTCATTGCCGAAAAACATCATTTTATACGTTTTTCAGTGCGCTGAGTTCATTTTTAGCACTTTTGAAGCGAAAAAACGTTGATTTATGGCTTTTCGAAAAATCTCAAATTTTGTCGAAAATCATCATTTTTTGACATATTGGGATGAATTGTCGAAAATTATCATTAATACAGTCGTATAATTCAGTCTTGAATTTGATCATCATAAAGTAACACATAAAAGGCCGTGTTTACATTGAGCTTTTTTTCGCCATTTCCGGCCTTTTTTCAGCTGCTCGAGCAGCTGCAAAAAAGCCGGAAACGGCGAAAAAAAGCTGGAGCAGCTGAAAAAAAGCTGGAACTGCAGCGTTGTCATGACAACGGAGCAGCTAGTCTATAGTGACCGCCATACTTATCCGCTTTTTTCAGCTGCTCTAGCTTTTTTCCAGCTGCTCCGGCAGCTGACCAGCTGCTCGAGCAGCTGGAAAAAAGCGGGAAATGTCGAAAAAAAGCTGCAGCATTTTTTCAGCTGCTCGAGCAGCTGAAAAAAAGCTCAATGTAAACACGGCCTAATAGTATATTTAATTCAGCTTTGTTTGCAACATATTCTGCTCAATTTTGCCAAAAGAGTTCAATTTTCCTAACTATGAAATAGGCGAAATACACGTCGTCAAACTGAGCTCATATATCGAAAGTTTTTGTTTCTTTTGGGTAGACAATAAAATAATTACATTTTCCCAGAAAAAATAGCCATCTTTAGTCATAAGTACCAATTTTTAATAAATTCAAATACCATAAATACTAATTCAAAATGTCACTGGTGCTCAGCATCAAGCTGGCACTGACAGTCAACTTAGGCGCAAACGTTCAGCTTTATTTATGATTCCACAGTAGCAAGTGCGCTTTTATTTGATGTACGCAACAAAGACTAATCCCTTGCTCACCCAAATACTAAGCCTAAGCCTAAGCCTGAGGCCTAATTTGAAGAAAAAACCTGCCAAGAAGCATCAGAAATGACTTTATCGCACGAAAAAACCGCAAATAGCTTCATATTTTGAAAAAATTCCCAGCTATTGCCCGAAATTTGTACAGAATCTTACTTGTGCTGTAACGCTTCTATTAGCCTGATCCTGGTAGCTTCAGAAAAAGTTCTGTAACTTTTCAAAGCGTGAACCGATTTACAAAATTTTTACAGCATTTAGTAGCTTAGAAGTTATTCTTTCAATCGTAGCAGCAGGTTTTTATTTGATTCAGTATTTTTGCCTAAATCTAATTTTGCGCAAAAAATTTCATGTAAAGTTTAATTTTTGGACAAAGTTTGATTTCCAGCTAAAGCTTACATCCTATCAACTTCTAACCTAGCCTATTCAAAAGAGCGTTCAATTTTAACCCCCCCTAGGTTTGGGGGATATAGGGGGACTCCGGATCATTAGTCGAAAAAATGCCGTTTTTCCGACTTATTCCACCCTCAAGGGTTTTAACACCAATAATTTCACTCTAGATTTTTATTAAAGGGTTTGGTGTTTTTATTTTTTTTTTTTTTGTTTTTTTTGGGGGGGGGGTGGGGGGGGGGTGGGGGGGGGGGGGTGGGGTCTTTGTGAGTGTTTTGTTTTTTGTGGTGCTTGTTCTGTTTGTGGTGTTTGGTGGCTGTTTTTTTTCCTGTCCGGCTGTCAGCGTCGAAGATCTCAGCAGAGGTTTTACATTGGTAGCAGAGCTGTGCCGATCCACCTGCTGTTTTTGGCCGGTCTAGCGCCTCTTCTTCGTCTGCCGCCTAGTTTCGGCCTTCTTTCTGGTTGTCCTGCTACTGCAATGGAGGTACTACAGTTCTAGCCAGATCATGACAGAATAAAAATTGGTGAAATTTTTAATTCAGAGTTTCTGCAGTATAGACTTAACCTTGTTTTATTGACTTGAACCTTGTTTTATTGACTTGAACTGGGTGTTTTCTATTTTCCGTTGTGTACCATGCCTAATTTGCGTGCTAGGCGTCGGCGAAATGAATCTGTAGGCTCAAACGCAGGTGCTATTGCTCCTGAACCACCAGTCGCTATTCAAAATTCTTCTCCCATTTTAATTCCTGAGCCGTTTTACGGTACATCCTCTGAAAACATTCGCGCCTGGTTTGACGATTTTCACGATATTTCTGTAGCTAACGGCTGGTGTGAGGACAAGGCCAAAAAAGTTCTGAAGGCTTTGTGCAAAAACAATGCTAAACAGTTTTATAATCGTTTAACCCCTGAGCAGCAATCATTACCCTTGGGCGATATTAAAGACCTTTTTATCGCAGAGTTTGAGCCTGAAAGGGGTTCAGAACTTGCGTGGCATAAGCTGCATGAACGCAAGCAGAAACGTAACGAGTCTGTAGATCATTTCGCTCGACACATTGCTCGTTTGGCCAGCAAAATACATGGTAATGACATTGAAGCGGCGGAGAAAGTGCAATTATGGCATTTCACAAAAAATTGTCGTCCGAGCATTTCTAAGCTACTTCGAATGCGAGACCCTGGCACTTTCAAGGAGGCTGTTCAGATAGCAAAACGAGAGGAAAGCTATCGTACCCTCTGTAATTCAAATTCTTCCTCTGCGTCCGCTTCAGATGTCATTACCGGTTCTGATATTGAAAAAATTTCTGGAAAACCTAAAAAATCACCCAACACTAAGGACTTGGTTGCCCTTACCGGCGCCACACCAACTGTCTCTAAGCAGGATTTTGACACTATTGTGTCAAAACTTGATGATTTGGCTAATCAAGTTGCTCACTTGAAGGCGACGACGAATGCATGTCAAATTTGTGGTCAAGCCAATCATACGGCTGTGACATGCTTTCGTCGGACGCCCCAAACAAGCTCGCGGCAGCGACCAGATGCCTTAAGTGACCCACACTATGAATCTGGCCGCTATTTCCGGGGAGGTCGTGGTTTTCGTCCGGGAAACCGAACCGCGTCATTTCGCCAAGGGGGGAGCCAATGACGCCAAGGCATTATCCCCACACTTCCTCCTCTACCGCTTATGATTCCTCACCTTCCGCCTTTCAGTTTCAAAGCACCGAAACAAAATTGCCTATTGTTATTTGCTCAAACATTTCTGGTAGCCATCTATACCTTCCTTTAAATTTTGAGTTATCTGGTTGCAATGGCCTGATAGACTGTGGCTCTCCGGTTAATATAATAAATTTAGCTACATATAAGTCTCTCTATGGGAACACAGCAATAAATTTCTTAAAAAAGTCTTCACATCAATTAATTGCTTTTAATGGAACGGCCCTTAAGGTATCCGGCACTGTCAGTTTAACCTTCATTTTGGGGGGTACAAAAATCCAAACTTGCTTTTATGTAATCGAAGACTCGCCGGTGTCTTGTCTTCTGGGCTTGCAGTTTTTGAAACACTGTACAATTGATTTTTCTAAAAAACTGTTAATTTTTGCTACCCAGAAATTTTCCCTCATTTCTGACCCCACGCATTTTGCAGAGTCAAATGGTTCTATTCCTATCCGCCTTTTAAACACAATAACTGTTCCGCCAAATACCGAAATGCTAGTGACCGCCACATCAGCTGCACCTAACGGGACCATGCTTATTGCCGAACCGAACCCTACCCACTTTACTAATCCTCAAGTAGCCCTAGCTCGCACCCTTCACATAGTTGATCAGGGAACCATAACTTTGAAGATAGCTAATTTGGGTAACGATCCCTTAACCTTTTACAGGGGTTCTACTGTAGGATTAGCGGACGACCAAGTGTCTGTTGTTTCCGAAAAGCCGTCGTTTTCGGACCAACATGTTTTCGCGGTAGGAAAATGCTCTAAAACGAAGCGCAAGTCCTATACTCTTCCTCCCGGCGTAGAACTGGCTGGTACTGATTTGTCTTCATCTAAACGTAAGCGGCTGAAACGCTTGATCAATAAGTATACAGGCATTTTTAGTACTGGGGACACTGATATAGGCCTGACAAATGCTGCTGAACACAAGATCGATGTGGGCTCTAATAGTCCTGTACACCAAAGAGCCTATCGAGAACCACCTTTTAGACAGCGGATAATTCAGCAACATGTCGATAAACTGCTAGCTCAGGGTTGCATTAAAGAATCTACTAGCCCTTGGGCCTCGCCAGTAGTCATTGTGCGAAAAAAGGATGGAAGTGATCGTTTCTGCATAGATTATAGGAAATTAAACGTTCTCACAAAGAAAGACACCCACCCTCTACCGCGTATCGATGATATGCTAGATAGGCTAGGAGGCTCGTTGTATTTTACCAGTTTAGACTGTGCATCAGGCTATTGGCAGATTCCCATAGCTCCAGAAGATAGAGAAAAAACTGCCTTCATTACTTCTACTTGTCTTTTTGAGTGGCTTGTTATGCCATTCGGGCTCACAAACGCCCCTGCCACGTTTCAACTACTAATGAATTTTATATTTCGGGGCATTCTGTGGGAATACTGCATGGTCTATCTGGACGATATAGTAATTTTTTCTAAGGGCCTATTCCTTTACCGGATTAAACGGACTGGACTTATTTTAGTCCGCGGTTTTGGAATGACAAGTCGGACTAAACGGACTAAACGGTTTAAAATAAGTCTGCTGCTTAATTTTAGTCCGAACCCATTCCTAAACTACCACCGGATTAAACTTTTTAGTCCGATCCCGTTCCTAAACTACCACCGGATTAAACTCTCAGCTGGACTAAAATTAGTCCGATTAAAAAATTTCCGTTCCTAAACCTGATTTAAATAAGTCTGTTTAGTCCACTCGCTGCATTTTACACGGAGTTTTAGTCCGCGATTTGTTACGCGGATTAAACGGACTTAACTTCCCGGTGCCCCCCAATTATTCTCTTGCTACTTATCACTACCCTAACCAATTTGGACGATCTATATATCAAATTATAGCTGAATAATTGGGCTATTTTATAGTGTATTTTAAATATCTGGTATAAAAAATGTATTCCAAAAAATCTTCGTCAAAATTGCTTTTTTTGGTCGATTTCCAACAAATTCTTGTCAAAAATTAAATAACAGATTTTTGATATGTTAAAAAAATAATATTGTTTTATATGATATGATATGATATGTTTGATATTTTAATCAAAAATAATCCTAAAAAATTACTTTTACGTGGCTTAAGTTATTCAAGTCGGTTTCGAACATCCAACCTATCTGGCCGAAGGCGAACGCTCTGACCACTCGGCTACGCTGGCCTGAAGCATTACGTGCTAAATAGTCTTTATATACAATGGAGATTAAACAATTAATAGATTGTCATTTGCAGCTAGTTTTTTTATATTATGTGCAGCTGCAAATACATTTTTATATTGCGAAAACGCTGTTTTCAAACAGCTAGTTAATTGTCAACTTCAACTGCTCAGCCAATCAGAGTACAGTTTGTAGGCGGAGACAAAACTGATTGGCTGGTGCGAAAAAACATTATAGTGGCACCAGAATACAAATTTATCAGTGTCGGGAAGTTTAAGTTTAGGAATGACACCGGACTAAATTAAGTCCGACTAAATTTAGTCCGATTATAAATTTGGGCCATTCCTAAACTACCGGACTAAACGGTTTAGCGCGAAAAATGAAGTCCAGCTTGATCGGACTAAACGGACTTGAAAATCAGCGCGCTAGCTGTTAAGTCCGTTTAATCCGGAGGTTTTGGAATGGCTTTTTTCAGTATAATTTTTAAACCGTTTAGTCCGATTATAATTAACCCTTTAATCCGGTAAAGGAATAGGCCCTAAGTCATTTGACGAACATCTATTGAATATTGAAGAAGTTTTTCAGCGGCTAGCTAAGTCTAATGTCAAGTTAAAGGGTAAAAAGTGTCACTTCTGTCGTGCAGAGTTACCGTACCTCGGCCATGTGGTTTCTAATTATAAATAAGAAAACAAGCGCTGTAAACGTCCACGCAAATAATTTGAAACTTTATCAGCGGCAATAGACAGCTCCATATTTTGAAGCCGTTCTTTTTTCTATCCTTTGTTTGAGTATATGACAGTTGACTGGCAAATTAAGGGACAGCTCTCCCATGTATCATAATTGCCTTCAACTGTTATTTCAGGCTACCCTGTTCTTTGGACCCCAAGATCCGCTTTCGAACATGAATCCTGCTGAAGTCCATTGCCTTGGCGAAGTTTTTCCAACGCTGGAACATGCATATTGTTTTGTGAAAGCCTTTTTCGCACAAGATGATGATGCCCGAAAAGATCTCGCAAGCTTGACGGATCCTAAAGACTGCAAACGCCGCACAAAGCCGCACCAGTTGCAAACTTTTCGAGCGGATCATTGGCAAGTCGTCAAGTATTTCGTGGTAGAATCGTTTGATAAGTATACTCGCAATACTTCGCATAAAAACGTCCTTCTACACGCCAAAGGTTCTATTTTCGAAGCAAGTCCGCACGATTTTGATTTTGGCGCGGGACTGAACAAAACTCAGTTGCGTCAAGCCATAAACAATGGGTGTTCCCCCCAGGAAAAAATTATTTGGGCAAAATTCTGGAGTTTCTAGGCGACTATTTTGCTTGTGCTGCCCAATTTCCACCTTTTCTGATTCTGTCAGACTCCCAAGGCAGGCATTTGCCTGACCATGATAATTTTCAAAAAATAGTATTGCCGGGAGCACGAATTCAAGTTCTTTTGACACTGGCACGTGCTGTTCATCATCCTGGTATCAAAGCGACGATAGTTTTTGGCGGCACAAACAATTTACCGTACGATCATATCACTCCAATTCGGTCAAATGATGGCGCGCTCAAACCAAGAAAGGTGAAAGACATTATGCGCCGTTATCAGCAACACATCCCACGTTTTTTGGCTGAGCGGCCTGACGCCCATTTGTTTGTTTGTGAGGTACCCCCTCGCCATAACAATCGGAGTACAAATCCTAGATTTGCCCCGTACGACAGTCACATGCAATTAGCGGTAAAAAAACTGAATTTCGAAGTTTCAAAATTTATTTTCTCTCTAAACAGTGACAAAATTCATTTGGTTCCACTCCATTTCTCCCTGAAAGATCCCAAATTTTTTGGCACTACGGACTCGGGTGTCTCTTTGCATTTAAATACTTTAGGGGGACAACAAGTTTTTGATGAAATTCAGAAATGTCTGCGAACTGTTTGGCCAAACGACTCTAACTAATGTTTGGGCCTCCACGCCCTAGTAAATAGAACTATATGCAAAGGCCATCTCGCCTGTGTAAGCTTCAAAACTACTGTGTAACATGGATGAAAAGGCCATCTCGCCTGTGTAAATAATGCTCCTCGCCGTAGCTAGACCGATTGTCCAAAATTTTGTTTATGCTACTTGATACTTGACTATTTTTTATTGCATTTCTGTGAACTGTTGGTAGACTAGCTGTTTGTTACTTAAAATTTAGTTAATATTGTTTATTAACTTGCGTTGGGGGGACGGGTGTAATGAGTGTAATGAGTTGTCAAGTTCTATACTAAAAATAGTAGTAGTCGCTTGTTACGATGTTAACTACATGTGGTATGATTTGTACAACAAGTAACTGGCCTGAAATAAAAGATCTTTTTTAACCAAACTGTCCGGCTGTACAAAGACGTACGAAGATACTACAAGCAGAGGTTTTACTGCACCCTCTAAGGGGGGGCTCAAACCGCTAAGGGGGGGGGCTGCAGCCCACCCAGCCCCCCCCCCCCTCTATAAATACGCCACTGCTACGCGGCCCAAATTTTTTATCCGAGGGGGCCCAAATCGCTGGGGGGGACAAAACCGCTGAGGGGGGGGCTCTGGCCCCCGGGCTCCCCGCCCTGGCTACGCCACTGGAACGTAGGCCAAAGTTCGAAGCCAAAAATGGCTCTAATCTTTGTTTTTGGATAGTTTTGAGCAGGGGTGTAGCCAGGGGGGGGATGGGGGGAATTCTCCCCCCCCCCGAAATTTTTTCCGACTGAAATTTTACACAAGGGTCCCCCCTTTGGTTTTTATGGCCCGACCGGAAAAAATTTCTGATACGTCTCATCAATATTATCAATAAAACTACCTCCTGATTCCCGGAATGCCACCAATTCCACCAGTACTGGTAACAGTTAGACTATATTAGTAGAGACATTAGCGAAAATAGAAATATAGTCACATGAATAGGGAACTAAGCTCATCAGTTTAGATAGGTTTGATGGAGAGCAATGGCACCTATAGCAGCATGTAGCTTGTGGCAAAGACTATCGATTGGTGTAGTAAAACCGAATATACCCCATACCCAGAACGAGTCAAACCGGTTTCCGACCGTGTTTTTTTACCCCACATGTGGGGAAAAACATGACTGCGGGGAAAAAACACGGGTCATTTTTTGCGAGCGGTTATCTTTTCGATTACTTTTCCTGTAAAAATTTATTTATTTATTACTGTGAAGCATCTTAAACGGTTCTAAGCCTTCAAAATCACAATAAACATCAAGTTAGATTCGACCTAACTCTGCTGGGTCCAAATGGCTCAATCTCAAAATGTAGCATTGTCAATCGGCCTGATCAAAAAGAAATATTACACAAAAATCATCCTAAATCACTAAAAAACATTTCTGACACAAATTGGGTGTATTTTATGCGTTTTGAAAAATTGACCTAAAACACGGCCCGAATTCACATACTAAGAGTTATTCACATACTAACGCTAAGCGTTTGCTAAGTGTTAGCGCTTAATTTGTACTAAACTGTTATTCACAAAATAAACGCTTAAAAATTAGTGTTATACTAAACTTAGCGTTTAGCAACTTTTGTGCTTAGTTTTGGCTTTGGCTTGGAGTGCGCTCCCTGTTTGATGTGGATCCGGAATTCGTTATTTATCGGCATATCCATTTGGTATTTATAAATCCGATTGTAGATTTATTTAAATTACTATTTCTTATTAATAATATATATTTTTCTCGAACTATACATTTGTAAAAAATGTTTTCAGCAGGTGGATTCCTGAAAAATGCAAAATCAGCTCTGCATGTTTCATCTTTCATGAAGGCTTGTCTCTTTTCACCCCGGCAGTTTTAAGTGGGACAGTTATTAAACTGCTTGTGAACTTTGCAAAGTTTACTCGCATTTTTCCAATTTTTTTGAGTTTTGACGATACTTATAATCATACATCAAAAATTCATGCAATTAATATGAGTTGTGTTAAATGCCTCACAAATGCTAATTAGAGGTTATTATTAGCTAAGGCCATGGCCTAATTTTTTCCGGATTGTCCTACATTTTTTCAGCGATTGAAGCCAGCTGGCCTAAACTTTTTCAGCTACCGATGAATAAAAAATTTCTGATACGTCTCCAACTGACCAAATTCGGCCTAAAAATAAAATTTCTACATATTTGTTTCTGGGGGCTCCCGCCCCCAGCCCCCAGACACCTGAAACTTTGTGGCTTTGTGTTCTTTGCTTTTATCTTTCATGAAGGCTTGTCACTTTTCACCCCGGCAGTTTTAAGTGGGACAGTTATTAAACTGCTTGTGAACTTTGCAAAGTTTACTCGCATTTTTCCAATTTTTTTGAGTTTTGACGATACTTATAATCATCCATCAAAAATTCATGCAATTAATATGAGTTGTGTTAAATGCCTCACAAATGCTAATTAGAGGTTATTATTTAACATATAATTATACAGTTTTTATGTTTTTTCTGTACGTCTCAGGTCGAAGTGTAGTGCTAATTGAAAGATTAATAAAATGAGTTCTTATTCTAAACGTTCTTTCATTTGGAATTTCCTTGATTTTCTAACTATTCGGTATTCGGCCGAAAATTGACTTTTCGGTACCGAATACCGAATACCCGTTTTTCGGCCGAAAACCGAATACCGAATACCGAATTTTCGGTACATCCCTAATATATATCAGTGGCGTATCCAGGATTTCGCAAAGGGGGGGGGGGGGGTGCGGAGCAACTGTGAGCCACCGCCGATCAAAGGGGGTCTGGCGGGGACGGCAACCCTCGGACCTTTTTGTAATTGTAACCATCGATAAACTACAATAGTGAATCTGCAGCAAGCACTTAACTTTGCAGGGGTCTGGGGGCGGCAGCCCCAGAAGTTGAAGCTTTTTTGAGATTTCAACCATCGAAATTGCATTGAAAATTGCACTTTTTACATGAAATAAAGAAATGTGTAGTGGATCTCAAGCTAGCATTTAGCAATGCGGGGGTCTGGGGGCGGCAGCCCCCAGAAGTTTCAGCTTTTTTGAGGTTTTAAACATCGACATTGCCATGAAAACTACACTTTTTGAAGTTTTAGCTTTTTTGAGGTTTTAACCATCTACATTGCACTGACAACTGCACTTTTGACATAAAATAAACAAAAATATATAATTTTAAAATATTAAACATTATTATTTAAGCTCATGGATCAAAAAATAGGCCCAAGGGTAGGGATGGAAGTCTCGGTTTTTTTTCCGAGACCGAGACCGAGACCACGAAACCGAGACTACCGAGACCGAGACCAAAATCCGAGACCGCCAAAACCGAGACTTGGGTCAATTTTTGCCATTTTTTCACCTATTGGTTTGATGACTTTTTACAAGTTTTTAGGTAAACTTACAAGACCATGGTCAGACACCTTATGTATATATAAATTAACAGCTACATCACGGCAATGTTGGTTACGTTCCTGGTTCTTTCCTCCTTTTGTGTGTTTGTGGGGCCGTGTCTACTTAAATACTGTGAAATTTTGACCTTTGTCCCAAAGCAGACGCAATTTGTCCTTGTTCGCGCCAGAAAATAGCAATTTCAGACACTGTTTGGCTGAATTTAGTTAAAAATCGCTCAGCTTTTATTGGAATTACCAGTGTTCTGCTAAAATATACACCCAAGATAAAAAGGGTTTTTAGCTCAAAAATTAGACCTGCGCGCCGTGACGCTCTTTCATTCTTTGCCTCCGGCGTGACACCCCTTTGAATTGTGCCCCCTCAATCCCCTGGGACTCAATTTTAGTTGGGAGTAGAGTCTTCCCTTCTCATCTACCGAAAACCGAACTACATAGTTCTTCTGACTAGTGCGTCTAGTTGAACTTTCACAGATTTATTTTTGATTTTTTGCTAAACTCATACTAATTGGAAATTACAGTTAAGTATGTGAAGCCACCGATTGGCATAACAAAGTTGACCAGCCAAACACTAAAGATTAAAGAATAAAATATAATAATAATCACAGTTCACACAGACAGACTTGAAAGAAAATATTGAAACCTAATCATAAACATACATTTTTGTGGTGTGCACTGTGTTTACTGATAAACTAAACAACCACGGTAAAGCTGTTTTCGGAAAAAAAATCGACACAATCTCACTGTTTGATGTGAAATTTTGGTGAAATAAAAACTTCCGAAAAAAATTTTCTGCCAAAAATATAAACCAAAGGGGGGACCACAGGAAAATTTTTCACAGATTTGAAAAACCGAGACCGGGTACAAACCGAGACTTTTCGACTACCGAGACCGAGACCGAGACTGGGCTAGACTCGGGTTTTGACCGAGACCGAGACCGAGACCGAGACTTCCATCCCTACCCAAGGGCCTATGACCTACGTTATTTATAGTCGAGCGGGGAACAAAAGTCACGTCCATTTGGCGTAAAAGCCCGTTGTGTACAGCTGCGTACATAAGAGTTGGAGTGAATCTTTTTGTGCTATGGGCCAGCGTAGGCTATTTTATGGCTGCGTTCAAAAATTGGGGTTTTGCGATGATTTAGGCTCGATTCATACTTACAGCCGTATGTACGTTCAGCCTGCAGAATGACGTCACTAGCAGCCTAGTGCAGTGGATCAGCCAGCGCATGTGACGTCATTATTTCGTCATTTTGTCGGCTGAACGGACATACGGCTGTAAGTATGAATCGAGCCTTATCGTTGCAATATGCTTTTGCCAGGTGGCTTTTTCTGATCCGTCGTCAAGAACGACCGTTTCTGATGTGTGTTGCAATTTTAGGGTTGAAAATTGACACACGAGACGCGGATACACTTGCCGTTAGCAGATCATTATTCAAAGTTCCAAATGGTCGACTGTGGCTAATTTTATTATACAGAAACTATAAATTGGCCGAAAATTGCTAATATGTGTCGTTTTTAGCGTTAAAATAGCAATTAAATGCATTTTTAACGTTTTAAAAAAAAGAAACCGCACCCCCCCCTCCCCAAATTTTCGTGGCTACGCCACTGCAGATTGGTGTAATAATGCTTCAAAAATTAAAATTAACAAAAAGTGAAAAAATCGTAAAAAAAATACAAACAAAAAAATACAAACATGTATGCAGCAAAGCAAAAAATAGTATACTTTGTATTTAATTTCGTATTTTTTACCCTATCTAACTAAACAAACATGTGAGACATTAATCAATTAGCACAGAATATGATAATAGACCTGGCATATATATAGGCATGCACAAAGAAAAAAGGTATCTGAGCCGAAAAAACATAACAGAATGGTAAAAACTTAGAGATTTTTTTAATTTTGAAGGTAGAATTTGTCAATTATGGAGGTATCATAAACACTTGTCAGCTTTTGAAGTTTCGGAAAGGGGGGGGCTGCGACCCTCTAAGGGGGGGGCTCAAATCGCTAAGGGGGGGCCTGCAGCCCACCCAGCCCCCCCCCCCCCTAAATACGCCACTGGTCGGAACAGCAGCTTGTGGAAGACGTGACTTATGTGGCTGCCAAAAGACTTTCATTTCAAAAGGATAGGATTTCTAGAGTAGGAGCGGCACACCACATTGCAGGTTTTCAAAATTAAATTTTTTAGTAACTAAAAAATTATACGAGCAAACTGGTTTTAATTTGGTGTGTGTACTTGCCTGGGGGACGGCTACATGCTGGCCGAATTTCAGGCAAATCGGTTGGGTATTACCCGAGATATGAAAAATCGCCTCCCACAAACATGGATTTTTCCGTCTTTTTTTCCGGCGCCATAACTCAAGAAATCCTTTTTGGCGAGGCACTTTTTTATGTTTTTACATATGTTTTGGTCGACAACAGAGTCAATATAAAGATTTTGTTCTTGGCATTTGGCGTTTATTGACTCTGCTGGGAGGGGGAAACCTCCTTTTTGGGCTTCGAAAAACGGCAGTCACAAATATACTCTAGCCGACTTTTGAGAAGTCACGCAAACAGACCAAGTCTAATCTCTTGCATGCATGGTT